>QMIH01001489.1:12851-23393 GCA_003987875.1 Clarias batrachus | reverse complement strand
TCAGACTGTACAGTTCACCGGTGTGTGAGTTAATGTTCATCAGATGTGACACTCTGCTGCTCTCTGTATCAATTAATGAATACGAAACAAGTGCATTCTCACCGATGTCTAAGTCACGTGCCGTTAGTGATGCCAACAGGCCTCCAACTGGACTATTCTCTTTCACGCTAATGTTTATCACCGCTGCAGGAAATAAAGGCGCGTTATCATTCACATCAGAGACATGAACTGTTATAACGTGACTGCTCGAGAGGGAAGGAGTTCCCTCATCATTAGCTAGAACTGTAATATTATACTGTGAGACCTGCTCTCTGTCCAGAGCTTCATTCACAACAAGAGCGTAAGAATTTTTATATGATAACTGTAATTTAAAAGGACTCGGAGCTATAATTTTACAATCTAGTTTGCCATTTCTTCCACTGTCTTTATCTGATACAGTGATTAATGCAACATCTGTGCCAGGTTTGATGTCCTCGCTTACGGAGCTCATGAGCAGAGTCACTGATATCTCTGGTGCATTGTCATTCACATCCACTACTTCAATTAACACTTTACATCTGGACCTTCTTGAAGGTTGTCCTTTATCCTGAGCCTGAATTCTAAGTTCAATCGCAGAATGTTTCTCATAGTCAATAGTAGCTTTAACAGTAATGTCTCCGGAAATATAATTGATGGAGAATACGTTTAATACCGAGATTTCCTCTTCATACACAATAGAGTATGACAGTTCACTGTTGACTCCCTCGTCTGCATCTGATGCAGAAACTGTAAGGATTTTTGTTCCTACAGATGTATTCTCATTGACTTTGACTTTATACAGAGATTTAATGAACACTGGGTTGTTGTCATTTATATCTTGCACATTTATAATTATCTGCATTGTTCCGGATCTGGGAGGAGTCCCGCCGTCTACAGCAGTCAGCACGAGCTTGATCACCGATTCTCTCTCTCTGTCTAAAGGTTTCTGAAGCACGAGCTCTACTGAATCACTCTGTATGTCCAGTGAAAAATATTCATTCGTGTTTATTTTATACGTTTTCACTGAATTACCACCGATGTCCATGTCACGCGCCATCATTAGAGGAAACCGATCTCCCGGAAGAACATTCTCACTAATATCCAAATCAACTGATTGACGTGGAAACACCGGAGAGTTATCATTAATGTCTAGTATATTAATTTCGACACGGTAGAGCTTGTGAGGATTGTGGATCATCGCTTCAACATTCAATACACATTTCTGTTTGCTTTCACACAGCTCCTCTCGGTCTATTCTGTCCTTAACTAATAACATCCCGCTTTTCCGATTTACCTCGAAATACTTGGTGTTAGATCCAGACACAAGCTGAAACATTCGCGACTCCAGTTCCTGCACATTAAGATTGAGATCCTTCGCCAGATTTCCAATAACGGTTCCCTTCTTGGCCTCCTCTGAAACCGAGTACGAAATCTGAGCGAAACACAAATCCCATAAACAGAGCAGCAGCAGAGCCTTCATCCAGGCAGCGCGAGCACTGTTCGGTACAACCATCTCTTCCTTTTATTTTAGATTCAGAAAGAAAGTCAGCGGAGTGCTTCCATTTAATTCGATGTCTACAGGAAAGTTAGAAATATACGAGGACTGCTAATGTCCTATGTGTGTGATGCTCTGCGCTCCTGTTCTGCGTTGGGCGGTGTATTAATAATTTGCTTGCCAATAACTCCATCTCATGGTCTACAGCGACATCTTGTGTGGAAATTCACACCGATATTGCATCTCAAATCTGATTGAATCTAAATTGTGTCCAATAACCGAAATACTGCGTGTAAAAATGACTAATCGTTTTAAAACTGCAATTTTAACCAATAATAAAAGTGAGATTTAAACTTTGTTATAGAGATAAAACCTTCTAGCCTCCCAAAATTTTAATAAAGCCTTTATTGTTATCCAGTTCAGTCCAACATTTTCAATATTATTTGACCTGCCGTTACTGTAATGTATATTGTTTTATTAACTAGTATTGGATAAGAGTTTTTTTTTTTACATTTTGAAATGTATTAACTGTAGACTACATATTTTATAAATATCCTATTGAACAAAGAAGTTTATAATAAGCATTCGTTGATGGTAATCATCATTTTTTACTTCTACACATGAAAAATGGGGAGAAAACATTTAGCATATTAAAAATACCCATGTAACGGTTATATTTTCTTTTGTAATTTTAATGATCAGTGAGCACTAGATTTTCTTAATTAAAATGTTAATACAAATGCATTACTGTCATAAGAGTAAGTTTTATTATATATTTACTTATATTTTTTTAAATAATACATATTGCCACTTAGCATGAACCTAGAGATAGGCGAATATTCTCAGTAATATAGGGGCAAAAAATTATACCATTTGTAGACGTAAAACGTGTCTTTGTGCAATCACTTGGTGCTACATCAAACACCCGAATTAAACATATATTGCATCTTTAAAACTGTTCTTATATTGGCGAAAAAAAGAAAATTCGAAATAAATGTGATCTCAACATTATCGGCCCGATATCCCCCGTATACATGTACGAACAGTGTGTGATCAAAAAAGAATTATGCAAAAGCTACCAAAGTGGAATAGAAAACGGATCTGAGAGCTATGGAATAACTTAAATGTGTCAACGTGCATAAAAACTATACAAGATGAAATTCGGATGAGGTAGACGTGGAGTTGGTAAAGTTTGCATATTTCGAGACTACAAGCATTTTAATGACACAAGTACAAACAAGTACGAGGATCGAGTTTAACATGCAAAAATACCACAGACAGCATTATACAATTGGGTCAATTCGTATAATAAGAAACAATACGAGGTGAAATTCGAGGGCGTTAGACGTACATGTGAACAACGTTAAGTGTGGTCTTACCTTCCCTGTGCTGGGAAGAGTCTGGGTTCGAGTAAAAGTGTCTCCTTCATTAATGCTGATCAGCTCTGCGTCTGCRGGAGGAAACGGCGAGGGGAAAACCACTACGTCACTCTTCAGTGTGTCTGAGCTAAAACACACATCATACTGCTGAGTGGATTTAGAGTAAGACCAGCTCCCGTCAGGGTGTGTAGTGACCACTGGAACGCYGGACCTGCTGTCTGTCCCGTAGCATTTAGCTGCTATTAAAGCAATGAGGCTCAGCAAAAAGATCACTGACACTGAGACAATAGMGATGAGCAGATAAAGATTCAGATCAGAAAAATTATCCTCCTTTACTGGCACTTGTCTTAGTGAAGGCTGCAGACTGTCCAGATTTTCCACAACCACAACTTCAATACTCACAGTTGTGGACAGTGAAGGTTCTCCATTATCCGAGACAGYGATGATAAGAGGGTGAGTTTTTAAGTCATTGTCACTCATTCGTCTTTTRGTCCTTATTTCTCCTGTGCTGGTTCCGATTCGGAAGAGATTCGTTCCCTTTGATTCGGTTATATGATAAGATAATAGAGCATTATAACCTGAATCAGCGTCTACAGCTCTGACTTTAGCCACAAAATAGCCCGCTTCAGCAGAGTAGGGAATGTTCTCAGTGTTTACTGATCCAGGTTCAGAGTAAGGAGGAAGGAAAACTGGACTGTTGTCATTCTCATCCAGGATAAAAACATTTACAGTCACGTTACTACTTAGTGGAGGAACACCGGAGTCAGTGGCTTGAACTTTAAACTGAAGTCGTTTTGTTTCTTCATGATCAAAAGTCTTCAGACTGTACAGTTCACCGGTGTGTGAGTTAATGTTCATCAGATGTGACACTCTGCTGCTCTCTGTATCAATTAATGAATACGAAACAAGTGCATTCTCACCGATGTCTAAGTCACGTGCCGTTAGTGATGCCAACAGGCCTCCAACTGGACTATTCTCTTTCACGCTAATGTTTATCACCGCTGCAGGAAATAAAGGCGCGTTATCATTCACATCAGAGACATGAACTGTTATAACGTGACTGCTCGAGAGRGAAGGAGTTCCCTCATCATTAGCTAGAACTGTAATATTATATTGTGAGACCTGCTCTCTGTCCAGAGCTTCATTCACAACAAGAGCATAAGAGTTTTTATATGATAACTGTAATTTAAAAGGACTCGGAGCTATAATTTTACAATCTACTTTGCCATTTGTTCCACTGTCTTTATCTGATACAGTGATTAATGCAACATCTGTGCCAGGTTTGATGTCCTCGCTTACGGAGCTCATGAGCAGAGTCACTGATATCTCTGGTGCATTGTCATTCACATCCACTACTTCAATTAACACTTTACATCGAGTCTTTCTTGGAGACTGTCCTTTGTCCTGAGCCTGAACGCCCAATTCAATTGCTGGATTTTGCTCGTAATCAATATTTTCTTTGACAATGATAACACCAGAAACAGAATCAATTGAGAAAAAGTCTAACGCAGAGTTTCGGGAATCACTTACAATTGAGTAAGACACTTCACCGTTATTTCCCTCGTCTGCATCTGTAGCGGAAACAGTGAGGATTTTAGTACCCACAGGGGCATTCTCATGAACCTTGACTTTGTAAAGAGGTTTCAAAAAAACGGGACTGTTGTCATTTATATCCAGCACATTTATAATTATCTGCATTGTTCCGGATCTGGGAGGAGTCCCGCCGTCTACAGCAGTCAGTACGAGTTTGATCATCGATTCCCTCTCTCTGTCCAGCGATTTCTGAAGCACGAGCTCAACTGAATCACTCTGCATGTCTAAAGAGAAATATTCATTTGAATTTAATTTATAAGATTTTACTGAATTACTACCGATGTCCTTGTCAGACGCTGTGGTTAAAGGAAACCGGTCGCCCAGAAGCATATTTTCAGTTATATCTAAACCTAATATTTGATCTGGAAACACCGGAGAGTTATCATTAATGTCTAGTATATTAATTTCGACACGGTAGAGCTTGTGAGGATTGTGGATCATCGCTTCAACATTCAATACRCATTTCTGTTTGCTTTCACACAGCTCCTCTCGGTCTATTCTGTCATTAACTAATAACATCCCGCTTTTCCGATTTACCTCGAAATACTTGGTGTTAGATCCAGACACAAGCTGAAACATGCGCGACTCCAGTTCCTGTATATTAAGATTAAGATCCTTTGCTAGATTTCCAACAACGGTTCCCTTCTTGGCCTCCTCCGAAACCGAGTACGAAATCTGAGCGAAGCACAAATCCCATAAACAGAGCAGCAGCAGAGCCTTCATCCAGGCAGCGCGAGCACTGTCCGGTGCTGCCATCGCATCCTTTTACTGAAGATTCAAAGAGAATTCGATGGAGTCCTCTTAAATGTAATAAAATGTTGGTAAGTGAAAGACAAATACCCGATGCCTACTGATGTCAGCAATGTCGAACAGTCTATGATACTGTTGTGGGTTCGGTGGAGCATTAACAATGTGCCATTAACTCAATCTCACGGTACACACCGCCATCTTGTGTCGAAATACAATTTCTAAAAAGTATTAAACAGTCATGTAATGTAATGTAATGAAAGTTGTATTAAATAACTGTTTTTCGTTTGCGTAGTTAAATCTTAGCGCATAATTGCATGTCAACAAACAATTTCAATGTAGATAATGTAACCTCTCACACTAAAAAAAACTTTGTAGATTTTTAGGATATACAGAGTCATCTTGGTTTTATTGGAATGGTCACGTATTACAATTTAAATGGATAATTTAATAATTTAAAAAACGAATAAATGTGATACAAGTGCAAAAAGTGAAAGGATAAAGTTATTAAATTTTGCCGTGTTAATTATTGATATCTTATTAACAATACACCACCCCGAGTGGTGTCAAAAAGTGTAAATACTTCGCAGTAAAATACTACTTTGTGCCTTACAAATAACTTGCGTTCTGTAGCAGTTAGGCTGTAATGATCTCAACACAAAGTCTGCATAATGGTGATAGTTGCCAATTCTTCTTTAACCACGCAAACAATATTGTTAGTATTTCTTTGCACAGAAAACAATAAACATACCAACCAAGTGAAATGTATAAGATGAAAGGCAATTTGTTCCCACTTCATAATGACCTTTTAGTGGGAATTCAAATATTTTATGACAACTTTATTGATACATCAAGCTTCGTAGAGAGTTGATCATGTCTTAATTTGTCAAAATACGGAGGTTGTGTCCTCACCCCTTCTACTGTGTCATCGTCTTTAAGTGTACAGTATGGCCTCGCAGCACAAGACCGCATTTGAGAACGCCTGGGTGTATTTTAAACCAACACCGTTTAAAGACTTGAAACAACAACGTGGTGTTGAATTTAATGTGTAAGTGAAGGAATCGTGAAAAAAACTCTCTTTAATAGAATTTTTTTTATTCTTTAATGTATCGAGAATAATTTCTGTTAAGGCACCTAGAGTGTGAAATTAATTTTCTTTACACAAACAGCTGAGTCACTGGCAGTATTCGTCAAGGAACAACAAAAGCCATACTTGTTATTAAGTTTTTGGGTTTTTAAAAAATACTTTAAATACCTTTTTTATGTCACTCTGGGTGAAGGTGTTGGCCAAGTGATATAAATGTAAAACATAACTTTACTAGAATTTAATTAATTCGTAATTAATTTAAACACATTGGTCACGATATAGACCATGAACAATGTTTTTATATTTTTACTTAAAATGTTCTATACATGTGAAGGCTCTAAAACTTCTATCTTATGAGAGTTGAATATTGACAGCATTTCCAGGAAATAATTAAATAAAAAGGGCTTTGATTGCTATATGAGCAGTGTCACGTTTTACTATAAACCGTCACATGGCCAGAGCTGTTAGATTTCTGGCTGAATGTAAGAAGTAAAGTAAAGTACATGTAGTAAAGTATGTCAACAAAACGATAGGACGTTTGCATTTACTCACTTTCACTTTTGTTCAGTGTGATTACAGAATGAGTAAACATGATGATCGCAATGATAGTGAGAGTTCATCAGCTATTTCAGAGAATTAGAGCAGGACCTCTGGAACTACGAGGCAAACGATGAGGTTGATTGGAAAGACAATACCAATGTCACACTGACAACCAACATAGAAAAGAAATACATCAAAACTCTGTCAAGAGATGAGAAAAGGGGCAAGTCCCACAACCAAAATGCATCAACCAATAGAGTGACCCCAATGGTGGTGTTGACCATTGAAATATTCAGGTTTCAAGATAAATATCTTGATCAGGCCTAAGAACTGGAAGTGGAAATCTTTGCAAAGTCTCTGAACAATGCACATTCATTTAGTTTACAGAGATATTAAGGAAGTGACCATCAACATGATGACCATCACCTTCTCACACCTTCTCACAGATGTTGGCATAACCTTTCATGCAAAAGTTTTTGCACAAAACCCCTAAGTAATGTAAGGAGAAATATACTAGCTGCTATTGGCAAAGATCATGCAATATATGACAAATGATCTTATTGCTCAATCAACAGGATGCACCAGTTCCAGGGATTTCATCAATGTGACAAATAAACTACTTTTGCATGTAGGACATACAGAGCACAACTACTCCATTAGTGCTTCATAATGTACCATAGGCAGTAAAGAAGGAAATAAGAGTAAAGTAAAAAGCAATGTTATGATGTTCTATAAGTTCTAACAAATGAATTATGTTGGAAATTGTCTTTTTTCATGAATCTAATATATTTTATAATTTTTTTTGTCTTTCCTGATCGTATTCATATTGATGCAGTATAAATGTATACTGTTTTACCCAAATTGAAAATGGGTTCCCTGTTGAGTCTGGCTCCTCTCAAGGTTTCTTTCTATTACTATCTCAGGGAGTTTTTCCTCGTCACTATCGCCATCGTCCTCACTTGCTCATCAGGGACAGTCTTATCATTTTGATTCATATACGTTCATATCTAATACAAACCTAAATAATTATTTTGATTGTGTAAAGCTGCTTTACGACAATGTCAATTATTAAAAGCGCTATATAAATAAAATTGAATTGAATTATAACATGTTAAGGTATAATTAGAGCATTCTAGTGGAAATTGTAGGGATTGCCACTGACAAAGATTTAAAAGTGTTGAGAAAGGTTCTGCAATCATGAGTTTGAGAAACTAAATTTAAATGAGTGGAGAGTGGATTCTTCAAAACCAAAAAATGCCAAAATGTGTTTTAATTATACATGCCAGAAGGAAGACAGATTTATAACGTTTAGAAAGAGCCTAACTGAAGTATGGTCTTACCTTCCCCGTGCTGGGAAGAGTCTGAGTTTGAGTAAAAGTGTCTCCTTCATTAATATTGATCAGCTCTGCATCGGCAGCTGGAAAGGACGAAGGGAAAACCACCATGTCACTCTTCAGTGTGTCTGAGCTAAAACACACATCATACTGCTGAGTGGATTTAGAGTAAGACCAGCTCCCGTCTGGGTGTGTAGTGATGACTGGAACGCCGGACCCGCTAAAACCTCCATTTGTCCCGTAGCATTTAGCTGCTATTAAAGCAATGAGGCTCAGCAAAAAGATCACTGACACTGAGACAATAGCGATGAGCAGATAAAGATTCAGATCAGAAAAATTATCCTCCTTTACTGGCACTTGTCTTAGTGAAGGCTGCAGRCTGTCCAGATYTTCCACAACCACAACTTCAATACTCATAGTTGTGGACAGTGAAGGTTCTCCATKATCCGAGACAGTGATGATAAGAGGGTGAGTTTTTAAGTCATTGTCACTCATTCGTCTTTTAGTCCTTATTTCTCCTGTACTGGTTCCGATTCGRAARAGATTYGTTCCCTTTGATTCRGTTATRTGATAAGATAATAGAGCATTATAACCTGAATCAGCGTCTACAGCTCTGACTTTAGCCACAAAATAGCCCGCTTCAGCAGAGTAGGGAATGTTCTCAGTGTTTACTGATCCAGGTTCAGAATAAGGAGGAAGGAAAACTGGTCTGTTGTCATTCTCATCCAGAATGAACATGTTCACAGTCACGTTACTACTTAGTGGAGGGGCACCAGCATCATATGCCTGAACTTTGAACTGAAATCGTTTTGTTTCTTCGTAATCAAAAGTCTTCAGATTGTACAGATCACCGGTGTGTGAGTTAATGTTCATCAGATTTGAAATTCTGCTGCTCTCTGTCTCAATTAGTGAATAAGCAACAAGTGCATTCTCACCGATGTCCAAGTCACGTGCCGTTAGTGATGCCAACAGGCCTCCAACTGGACTATTCTCTTTCATGCTAATGTTTATCACCGCTGCAGGAAATAGAGGCGCGTTATCATTCACATCAGAGACATGAACCGTTATAACGTGACTGCTGGAGATGGAAGGAGTTCCCTCATCATTAGCTAGAACTGTGACATTATATTGTGAGACCTGCTCTCTGTCCAGAGCTTCATTTACAATAAGAGCATAAGAGTTTTTATATGATAACTGTAATTTAAATGGACTCTGTGCTAAAATTTTGCAAATCACCTTTCCATTTCTTCCACTGTCTTTATCTGATACAGTGATTAATGCAACATCTGTGCCAGGTTTGATGTCCTCGCTTACGGATCTCATGAGCAGAGTCACTGATATCTCTGGTGCATTGTCATTCACATCCACTACTTCAATTAACACTTTACATCTGGACCTTCTTGAAGGTTGTCCTTTGTCCTGAGCTTGAATTCTGAGTTCTATTGCGGGGCTCTGCTCATAATCAATATTTCCTCTGACAGTGATATCACCAGAAACAGGGTCAATGGAAAATAAATCTATTGCCGAATTTCGGGAATCACTTACAATTGAGTAAGATACTTCACCGTTATTTCCCTCGTCTGCATCCGTAGCTGAAACTGTAAGTATTTTAGCTCCAGGAGAAGCATTTTCATTGACAGTGGCTCTATAAATAGGCTTGCTGAACACTGGGTTGTTGTCATTTATGTCCTGTATATTTATCACTATCTGCATTGTTCCGGATCTGGGAGGAGTCCCGCCGTCTACAGCAGTCAGCACGAGCTTGATCACCGATTCTCTCTCTCTGTCTAAAGATTTTTGAAGCACGAGCTCAACTGAATCACTCTGCGAGTCCAACGAAAGATGTTCATTTGAGTTTATTTTATAGGTTTTTACAGAATTACTACCGATGTCCATGTCGCTCGCGGTGGTTAAGGGAAACCGATCACCCGGAAGAACATTTTCACTAATTTTCAAAACAAGTGTTAGATCTGGAAACACCGGAGAGTTATCATTAATGTCTAGTATATTAATTTCGACACGGTAGAGCTTGTGAGGATTGTGGATCATCGCTTCAACATTCAATACGCATTTCTGTTTGCTTTCACACAGCTCCTCTCGGTCTATTCTGTCATTAACTAATAAAATCCCGCTTTTCCGATTTACCTCGAAATACTTGGTGTTAGATCCAGACACAAGCTGAAACATTCGCGACTCCAGTTCCTGTATATTAAGATTAAGATCCTTCGCTAGATTTCCAACAACGGTTCCCTTCTTGGCCTCCTCTGAAACCGAGTACGAAATCTGAGCGAAACACAAATCCCATAAACAGAGCAGCAGCAGAGCCTTCATCCAGGCTGCGCGAGCACT
>QMIH01001488.1:188175-204166 GCA_003987875.1 Clarias batrachus | reverse complement strand
ACCTGGAGCCCTATATATAGGCCCACTGACTGATTACAAGATTGTAGACACCTGTGATGCTAATTAGTGGACACACCTTGAATTAACATGTCCCTTTGGTCACATTATTTTCAGTATTTTCTAGGGGTACCATCATTTTTGTCCAGGACTGTTCCATGAGTTTATTTTATTTCCCCTGTAATTCTGATGTTTCCTCACTAGATGGCGCACTCTAGATATATTGGCTTTGTTGAGGTGAAGCGTAGGCCTATTACTCCATGTTTGCACTTTACCATTTGACCCTTTGACCAAAGCAAGCCATCTATCTGCTCCTGTTCCAGCCCCTTTGTCAAATGTTAGAACTCAATGTGGCCCACGAATCAAAAAGTTTGCCCATCCCTGCCCTAGGCAATGTAGAGGAGGTGGGAGAAAGGAGGATGGTAGCTAAGCTATTATCATTGCTGGTGAATGACTCTTACCCCCTGTAAGAAATAGTTTCATCGCTGAGCAGCTCCTTCAGTGACAAACTGTTACATCCTGTGTCTAAAGGAGTAATATCAATTGTCTTTTCTCTCTGCTGCTATTAGATTGTACAATCAGAGCTGCTCTCAATGAACCACTCACCACAGACTGTCATTACTATCTATTTATTGTTTTAATGTTTATTTTTCTTTTGTTTTGTATTTATACACTGTACTGTCACATTGTTCTTGCTGCTGTTACATAGAAATTTCCCTAACGTGGGACGAATAAAGGAACATCTTATGTTACGTGGTCCTAGTATCCATACTTCTGTCTTGTTGGGATTAAGTAGAAGGAAGTTAAGTAGCATCTAGTGTCAATGTCCTTCACACATTCCTCAACTTTACTAAGCTGGTGTCTCTCATATGGCTTTGCAGAGACATATAACTATCATCAGCACAACAGTGGAAACTAATACCATGCTTAGAAAGTATGTTCATAGAGAAAGCATATAAAGAGGAAATAGGAATGAGCCTAAAACTGTACCCTGTCGAACAATAAACGTTACTTTAGACCATGCAGAATAGTCGTCACCATTTATATCTATAAACTGATAAGATCTCAGTCAGGATAGGGATGTTCCCTTAATTCATGCTCATTTTCTAATATATGATGGCGAATACTACAGTGGAACCTTGGATTATGAGCATAATTCATTCCGGAAGTGGGCTCCTGTTCCAAAACACTCGTAAACCAAATAATCATTTCCTATAAGAAATAATGAAAACTCAAATTATTCGTTCCACATTTAAGTTTCACAACAAACGGACACACAAACACAACGGAAACACCGTTTTAACAGGGAAAAAAGAAATCTCTCTGACCTGGCGTGAGTGCATACTAAGGGAATCACTGCTGTAAAGTGAAAAAATAAATAAAACATTAACCAGCACCTTACCTTTGAAAAGAATCGCGACAGAGCAGAGTTTCTGTGTGTTTGTGAAGCCGGGAGGGGGTGAAAAGGCGAAAGAGCGTCTGTACGTGTGTGTCGGTGTAAAAATACTCGCACACGCATAAGAGATGAGCATAGTTTCTGTGTGTTTGCGAAGCCGTGGGAGGGGAGGGGGGTTCAGAGAGTGACGCTCCGTGTCAAAATAAGAGTCGCATGCGTGATACATGATACTCGCGCTCGTAACCTAATACTTGCTCGGTTTCCGATTAAAAACGTATTAAAAATCTTTGCTCGGTTTGCAGAACACTCATAAACCACGTTACTCGAGGTCTGAGGTTCCACTGTATAATCTATTGTGTCAAGTAACACAAGCAAAGAGATGCAACCCTGATCAAAGGCCAGTAGGAGGTAATTTTCAACTTTAACTAGCACTGTCTCTGTGCTATGATGACTCCTAAGTCCTAACTAACCATGTATTTTAGTTTTATGTAGATATGCTGCTCTGCTACAACTTTTTCTAGGATCTTGTAGATAATGGGGAGGTTATGGTTGAACAGCTGACAGGGGCCAAGGTCAGGTTACTTAATTAAAGGTTTAATAAAAACTGCTAAAGTAACAGATTTTTTTGTACATACCCACTGCTGAGAAAAGACTTAACTATTTTTGACAGGGATTCCGTTGTTTATGGTATTATTTATGTGTAGGTACAGGATCTAATATACAAGTTGGTGATTTTGCAGCAGAGACTAGTGAACAAAGTTCACTCTCTTGAAGTGAAGTAAAAAGCTTGATGTTTTTGCCTGATGTGTATTATTTTAGTTGTTTACATTTGTCTTGATAAGGTTATATAATTTCCTAATATGAACAATGCTGAAGGGCATTAAAGATGACACCTAATTATTGATTCACTTATTAAATTTAGTTTTTGGTCAATAATTTTGTCCACCACAATTGTATACCATACTTTGAGCACTTTAAAATTAAGCATTATTAAATGCCATGTGCACTCTAGAATAAATTGCACAATAGCAATATATAGTACAAAATTAATAAGAATTAATTATTAAACTTAATGTAATTATTTTAAAAAAAGATACACTCTGACAGTCCAAAATGCTTTTCCTCATTCAAATAAATCGCAAATCCTACAAACTAGGTACATGGAACAGATTGGATTGTAACAGTGTTGCCTAGTTACGGGCTCCCGTCCAGCGGAGGCACTGTGGGAACCGTTGGTGTCAAACCAATAAAAGAAGAGAGGTTAGGCCAGGTAACAGCAGCCATTTCATCTATGCTAAATGCTAACGCCAAATCTACAGAATTGTAAACCCGAATGCGGGACCTAGTACATCCAAAAGCGCATGTAAGTGTGTTGGTTTTATATGTTTACGTGTGTGAAGCCCGCCGAGGCATTTATAGTACATTATATAGCCTACTGTGCATTCACGGCTATTCCTCCTGCTATGTAGGAGGTTTTTTTGTGTGTTTTGTGTTTTATGCGTGTGTGTATGTCCCGGGAGGCAGCGTGAGTGACGGTGGTTCCTCCGGGATTAACTACACCAGCGGCAGTGTGCGCGGGACCGGTGCGTCGGTGATCACCGCGTCACCCTTAAAGGAGACGTCGCTCACGGAAGGCATCGGGCATGGAGCGGGACGTTCTCTGGTTTTGGTTTTTTGTTAATGGACTTGTGTGCAAAGGAGAGAAAGGACTCTAAACCTTTGGCATCATTGCGGACAGTATGAGTGTGATATGCGTGGTGGGTGCATGGGTGGTGTAAATATACAGCATAATATTAAATGTACATACACTTTAAATATATAATCGATATCTCTGGTGGTCCTTACCCATTATTTCTGCTAACGGCAAGTTATTATTTCCAATAATAGTGCGTGTTTGTTACAGTGGCGCCCAACGTGGGGCCATCAGAGGTTATATAGCGATTTTAAACATTGTGTGTTACATCGATGCTGTGGTTGTTAGCTATTACCTAGCCAGCCTTCTCTCATACCTTTTCACGCTGTAAGACACACTTATTTAAGGATTTAATTAATCATACTGTTTGTTAAAATAAATTGGGACAAATAATGGCCGAGTCCGATGCACGAGCTGAGGAAGTGTTGGTAGCTCACGATTTCACTGCGGGTCCTCTCGTGACGCGTTGTGAGGCCATTCAAGAGCTCATTAACACCCTTAGCCGTCTTTATCTAGATGCTGATGACGAGGAATGTTCTGTGGTGGATGACGAGGGCCCACACGGTGACAATGAGTTAGAGCAACCACTCCCCGATGAACAGCTGCCTCCTCCTCCTCCGCCTGTTGATGCTGAAGACGACCAAAGTCTCATTTCCATGGTGCTGGCCACCCGCCTTGGTCAGTTAGAYATGGCCCTGCAGACACTGGAAGACCGACTCACCCAACGAATGGATGAGCTGTCCAATCAGGTGAATGAACTGCAACACAATCACAACACAGATATGCTGATAAACCAGCACAGAGTGGAAAGTGTCCAGGCAGAAATGCAACAACTGTGCCAGARGGTAAAGAAACAATGTGAGGATCAATTGAATGATGTGGGCCGTTCCATGGTGGAGTGTATGAAACGAAGGGACTCACAATTAAAGGCCATGATGGGGGTGCAACCGGTCGCTTTCTCTACTCCTTTCGCTCGGTCAGGGTTCAGTTCTCATCCCCCCTATCCTAGTAGCTGCTCACACGTTCCTGCCTTCAAAGCCCCTGTGAAGCTGGATTTCCCCAGGTTCGGTGGTACTGAGGGAGAAGATCCCATCAGTTTTGTGGAAAGGTGRGAGGAATACCTGGCCTTYRATCCACTTTCTGATGGTGAGATATTGGCCGCGCTCCCCTCTGTACTCACCCACACCGCAAAGGATTGGTGGACAGCCGAAAAACACAGTGTCAGGAGCTGGAGGTCTTTTAAATCTGCGCTGCTGAAGGCATTCCTCACCGAGGACCATGAAGTRGAGGCTGAGAAGCGTCTGAGAGAGCGGATCCAGCACCCTGACGAGAGCATAAGGGATTTCGCCTTTCAGTATCGTGCTCTCTGTCTGATGTGGAAACCGGGGAGGACGGAGAGAGAAATTGTACAAGCGACGCTGAGGAACTGTAACCCCCGCATTGCCAGCCTGTTGCGGAGCACAGTCGTCACCATAAGCGAGCTGGTGCGAATCGGAACGCTGGTGGAGAGAGATTTTAACACCGCCAAAGCATTTCGACAAAGGCAGATCCCCGCTCAAACACCTAAACAGATGAAGGAGAGCAAAAAACCCACCAGCCTCAGTATCGCTCAGGCAAGCCCTTCTTTGTTGATGGTACAACTCACTTTAAATCAGATTCCCTGCACAGCCGTCATCGATACAGGCAGTACCTTCTCCCTCATGACCGAGACGCTGTGGAAGAGGATAAAGAAACCAACTGAAAGGTGGCAACCAGCAAAAGGGGAGACATTCTCATTGGCCAATGGCCTGGTACAGGCTGCAATAGGCAAACTGTCAGCCCGATACTCCTTACAGGGAATAGAGTCTGAGGTTTGTCTTTTTATAATGAGAGACAGTGATTTAGCATTTCCCTGTGTACTGGGGCTATATTTTTTGACAGACACCGGTATGCAAATTAATTTTAGCCAGCGCTCCTACTCAATCCCAGGGAGAGAGGGTGAGTATTTCCCGCTATGTACCTCCACTCACGGCCAAGTCTCCCTTTATGTGGCCAATCCATTGCCCCCAGTGTCTGATGCCTCCAAATCCGCCATCTCCAGCTTGGTCAGCAACGCTTCCCTGTCAGAAGAACACAAGTGTCAGTTACAGGAGCTATTGCTAGAATGGCCGACTGTATGTACCGACCGAATTGGCCATACCAAGGCCATATCCCACCATATATACACCACCGACAAAAGACCAATCAGGAAAAAGGCCTACCCCGTCCCTGTCCACAAGCAGCAGGTTGTAGAGGAGGAGGTCGCCAAAATGCTGGAGGCAGGGATCATCAGACCATCTAACTCGCCATGGGCTTCCCCTGTTGCGCTAGTGGAAAAAAAAGACGGCGGGACTCGTTTTTGTGTGGACTTTAGAGCTGTCAACAGCAAAACACTCCTGGATGGCTTCCCTATGCCCCAGGTCCACGAAATCTTGGAGGCGCTCTATGGGCTACTGTGTTTAGCTCGCTAGATCTACGTAGTGGCTATTGGCAGGTGGAAATGCACCCAGACAGCATCCCTGGCGTGGACGTTCTCTGGTTCTCTGGTTTTGGTTTGGTTTGGTTTTTTGTTAATGGACTTGTGTGCAAAGGAGAGAAAGGACTCTAAACCTTTGGCATCGTTGCGGACAGTATGAGTGTGATATGCGTGGCAGGTGCATGGGTGGTGTAAATATACACCATAATATTAAACGTACATACACTTTAAATATATAATTGATATCTCTGGTGGTCCTTACCCATTATTTCTGCTAACGGCAAGTTATTATTTCCAATAATAGTAGCGTGTTTGTTACAACTTAACCTTTTTTTGTCCAACCCTTTGAGTCAATCACTATAATTAAGCAAATTTTGTAGACTTCTGCACCAGTCAACAGGTAGTTTGGGCCATTTTTAAGATAATTATTTCCTATAAAAGAAGTTAATTCTACTCTCTAGCTCTCTTTCTCATATAACTTAAATGTTAAATCTTCCATGCTCCTATCTTCTTGTCTCCTCTTGCATCTGTTCTAAAGGTTCTAACGCTCCCACACTCACTTTCTCATTATCTCTTTATGTCTCCCTCTCTCTCTCTCTTTTCGCCTGTTCCCCTAACTTGGGGAAACACCTCCTTTTTCTTTCTGGACAAAAACATGTCAACGTTCACTCTTCTGTATCTAAGAGGTACCATACACAGCAAGACTGAAATCATTGACACCTGTATATTGGAAACAATATCCCCTTTCTCAACATCATTCAGGATACAAAGCTATTCTTTATGCCACTGATAATCTTATATTAAACCAATTTCTACTTCCAACACTCCAGCTGTACTCTTACACCATCTTATCACACTCTATGACCCTGATCAGACCCACACAGACTGGGCTGATCATGACTGTGTACATGAAATCGCCACTACCTCAGCAGTGTGCTCTGATTTATCTTCTACTCCTTTAGAGCATGGTGCACACATTTATGTTGATGGCTTTTGTTCTAGACCAAATGATAATGTGACATAATGTTGCTATTCTAACTGTCAACTGCCCATTATTGTATTAGAAGATTATTGATTGCCTTTTCTTTTAGGTCAAATTTCTGAACTTACTGCTCTGATTTGTGCAGGTCTCCTATTTAAAATCAACCTGTTACTATTTTTGAGGATTCACATCATGCTTATGGTGTTACACACGATTTTGGAAAGATCTTTACAAATCAGCTGATGGAAATCCTATCACACATACTACTCTTGTAACTGATCTTTTACAGGCTAGTTTGCTTTTGTCACAATTGTCTATAGTGAAGGTCAAAGGTCATCAATCTGGTTACTCTGAAGTGGTTTTCAGTAATGCTTACGTAAGCTGACGAAGTAGCTAAGTGGGCCAGCCTTGAAAGAAGCCCTTTGTCCCAATAGTATGTAGGGATACATTATTCTGTTTGACATCTGATTTCTCTGTCCCACGTTTTTCATATTATTCTTCTTGTATAATATGAAAAACTAATTTCTTTCTTTCTTTCTTTATTTATTTTTACACTGAATTTTGATTCAGAAGCAATATATTATTTTCATTTGATGTTTCATTTAATTATGAATTATTATAACTTCATAACTTGGTATTATAACTGTCAGTTTCAGTGATAATTGTGGGGTTTTCTTTTTTTAACTGAAGGGTACCAACAAATGTGTGTATGTGTATAGAAGAAAAAATTGGCCCTGTGTAGTAAGTAATGAATGAATCCATAAGGCACAGATGGAGTCCCCATGGTCCCCAACCTCAGATGGCACAAATGTTTGTCAGAATATGGGTCAGCCTTCCTCCCTTATTCTCTCCACACCAGAAAGCAGGTGTCATCTTAATAAGTTGGTCAAAGATCAGCAAGTTAAAGGTGAAGGCCAGGGAAAGAGGTCAGCTTTCTGATCAGACTGTGTTGAGATTTGATCTCTGTGAGTCTGTTGCAGCACAGCCCCAATGTCATCCATTAGAGCTCCTGTGCTGGTGCCCCACAATAAATCTGTGGCTATCCCTCTTCACCCTTAACCCTTACAATTCAAATAGCAATTCTCCTAGGGAAGCCATGAAGTCCTTAAGGGGATGCATACTGCATTATTTACACATCACTAAAAGTTGTTCTGTTTATCCTGTAACAAACACGCTACTATTATTGGAAATAATAACATGCCGAAATAATGGGTAAGGATGACGCGGTGATCACCTACGCACCGGTCCCGCACACACTGCCGCTGGTGTAGTTAATCCGGGAGGAACCGCCGTCACTCACGCCGCCTCCCGGGACATACACACACGCATAAAACACAAAACACAAAAAAAAACCTCCTACATAGCAGGAGGAATATCCGTGAATGCACAGTAGGCTATATAAATGTACTATAAATGCCTCGGCGGGCTTCACACACGTAAACATATAAAACCAACACACTTACATGCGCTTTTGGATGTACTAGGTCCCGCATTCGGATTTACAATTCTGTAGATTTGGCATTAGCATTTAGCATAGATGAAATAGCTGCTGTTACCTGGCCTAACCTCTCTTCTTTTTTTATTGGTTTGACACCAACGGTTCCCACAGTGCCTCCGCTGGATGGGAGCCCGTAACTAGGCAACACTGTTACAAAGTGTCCCATGATTTTTGTCATTAAATTCATAAAATTTAATTTATTAGATTCATTAAATTATGATTTATTGTTTACTTTTTTAAAGTTTCACATTACTTACTATCAGGTGACTGCTGTGAGTTATAAAGTTATAATAAATCCTAATTAACTGAAACATCAAATGAAAATCAGATATTGCTTCTGAATCAAAATTCAGTGTAAAATTAATTAATTAAAAAAACAAATGAAATGACCTCAATAAATTAGTTGATACCCCTAGAAAAGTATTTAAATATTTTGACCATAGTGACATGTTAAACTAAAATATGTCCTGTAATTAACATCACAAATGTCTTCAATTTAGCACTCAGTCAGGCTAATTAAATGGTGAAAAATAGTCACTCTGCTGTTTGGCATCATGGTGTGACCACACTGAACATGGACCAGAGAAAGCAAATAAGAGAGTTGCCTGGGGAGATCAGAGAGACCATCTCCAAAATCAACATCAAATTGAACAGAAGAATAATATGAATGTTAACCAAAGATCCATGGACAAAAGATTCAAGTTGAACTCCATCCATCACTGTTTGACCCAAAGACGACATAGGAGGTGTAGCATCTTCTTCACCCTTTACTAGTAGGATAGCGCTCTGAGCTCGTAAACTTTATTTCCTAGGTTGATTTATGATATACCCCCTTTAAATTTAAATAAAGATAGATGGGAATCTCACTCACCTATGTTGTCTACTGTGCCACCTAATCCAACTTATTAAACAAATCACAAGAACAATTATGTCCCCAATTCGCTGTCAAATGTATTAAATGACTCAATAAATAAATAGATAAACAAATGAAATTAAAATAAATGACAGTACTTCCATTAAGCCAAATCCATTACTTTCCAAATTATATATTGCAAAACTAAACAACTCAGAATATGGCAGTCTCTCAATACCTCAACACAAAATATACTGATACAGTGTTTAACATTTGAATATGCTCCTTTAACTTGTACATCTGTTTTCAATACTGTACATCTGTTTTCAAGTCCCGCCCCACATCCAATCACACTACAGCAATATTGTCAAGACACTGCATCTTCCAATCACAGCGGAGAAATGAAAAACATTGGTTGTTCTAAGCACACAGCACATGGCACACAGCACACTGCAACCAAACTATAGAACACACATTAATATATTACCCCCATAGACCCAAGCAACAAAATTAAAAAACTGAACACCTGTATAATTATTTTACCAGACAAAAGCACACATTTTCCTGAACTTACTTAACAGGTGATATTTAATGCCTAATGGTATTAGTCCATGGGCTACAGGAGGTCTTCATAGAAAATCTTTAAAATGGTACACTGGATTCTGCCAAAATGCTTCTAGGAGAATGCCCTTTGGACATATGAGACAAAGCTGGAGCTTTTTGCCAATTCACATAAGCTGACAAATATAGAAAAATTCAAGCTAATTCAAAGTTGTCTGTGAATCCACTGTCGCTATGAGTCTGTGAGAACAGCTGTGCGAGTCATTGTGATTACAGTTCTGGATGTACTGTAGGCAACCTTCCTGGGATTTAAACATTTCACCAGCAGTGTATCACCTGGGATGAAAGAGTGAGTATACTTGTCTGTGGGCAGAGGGAGAGAAGCAGAGTCTTTACCATGAATACCATTCAGTTTTTCAATGAGTGCTTGTGTATAATTGTCGACAATCATGTCCAGATCACCTGTAGGAGAAACACTTTTTACCCAGGTGGTGGGGAATGGTCGCCCCATTATAATCTTAAAGGTGAGAGTTTAGTTGTAGAATTGGTGTTCATGCTAATTTCACAAAGTACAGATAGTAACAGGTCAACCCAGTTCTTACCTGTATCCATCATGGCTTTGGTCAATTTATCTTTGAATGGTCTGTTTGTCCTTTCTGCCACACCAGAACTTATGGTAGGGTTGTGAAATTTTCAGTCAATGCAGAAATGGGATGCCCGTATCTAGGAATAATTTCTTTTGCCAGAATTTTACTACTATTGTTGCACGTTCTTTTGAGCATGGAAAAATGGTGCGCTAATAATGGGAGGACAACGGCTGGAAGAGTTTTGTGGCCTACCTTATCAGGAATTAGCATATTGGGGCCAGGTGAACACTTACTGATATACCAAAAATGCAGATCTTCAGGTGAAGAATTGGTTTGCAAGGAGGCTATGTCAATGCCAGATGAAAAACTTAGGACAGAGAAATCGAGTGTCAAAGAGAATAATGCATCGCTACATACTATTGGGACAAAGGGCTTCGTTAAAGGCCCACTTAGCTACTACGTCAGCTAAAGCATTACTCAAAACCACTTCAGAGTAAACAGATTGATGCCCTTTGACCTTCACTATAGTCAATTGTGACAAACGCAACCTAGCCTGTAAAAGATCAGTTACAAGAGTAGTATGTGTAATAGGATTTCCATCAGCTGATTTGTAAAGATCTTTCCAAAATCGTAACAAGCATGATGTGAATCCTTAAAAATAGTAACAGGTTGATTTTAAATAGGAGACCTGCACGAATAAGAGCAAAGAGGAGAAGAGGGAGTGAAGAGGAGAATGTGGCCAAAATAAATCAGTTGCATTTCAAGGCAATTCGTGAAATGGCGCAAAGTGACATTTTCCGTCATCTCGGTTTTTTAAAAATAATTAAGTCATAAAGTCAAAACAATATGCTGTATCTAAGAAATACTACATGTATATTTTATACAACAAGCAGGAAAAATCTTAATCAGAGCTATTGAATTTGCTGTACAATAGTGTAATGAGTAAAAAAAAAAACATTGAAGTTGAACATTAAAACAAGTACACTACACTGTAAACCCTAATGCTCAAAGTAATTAAACACATTGAGTATTGTTAACCTAAATAATTGCATGAATAATAATTTTGAGTATGTAAGTAACAATAACGTAAGTAAAACTTCCGCCAGTAGAAACTCTATAGATCTCTCGTGGCGCAGTGGTTATGTGTCTCACCTCCCATGCGGAAAACCCCCGGTTTGATTCCTGTTTTTGACAGTTTGCAATATTTTTTTTTATTTGTTCAACAAACTCAAAAATTGATAGTTCTTTTTACTTAAAATTGGAAACATCATTAATTAAAAAAAATATATGTAACTGATTACCTCAAATATTTGGAGTTTTGCCAACTTAATCGGGTTTACAGTGTAGGGTTTAGGTTCATCTTAAATTTTGTGTTCTTTAAATTTGTAGTAGATAATACCGAAATAAATTAGCGCCGATAGCTCACCAGTTGTGCCTAGTTAGGCGGCCCCGCTTCTTCGCATACCTGCAGTGTGCACCTAGGCTGCCTACCTAGTGACCTTTGGAATGAGTGAGGAGCGATATTGATTTGGGCGCATGCCCATCACAGGCGTGTGCCCTGAAAAGTATACATTTACTTTGTTTAAATTTGATGCAAATAAGAAACGGCTATATGTATTACTATAATTTTAGTACTGTGATTHTATTTTATAAGGTTTTGCCAGCGGTGGTACAGCGCAACGGGGGTCATTATTTATTAAAGAAAATTATGATCATAACATTGTACTGCATTTCATTCCCACACTACCACAAAAACACAAGCTGGGCTGAATGACAACGACATCTGTTTAACCAGTAGCACATCCTGACAATGTTTTAATTTGATAGTAATTTAGAAATTTATTTCGGTATTATCTACTACAAATTTAAAGAACACAACATTTTAAGATGACCCAAAACCCTACACTGTAAACCCGATTAAGTTGGCAAAACGCCAAATATTTGAGGTAATCAGTTACATATTTAAAAAAAAAAATTAATGATAGTTCTGTTTATTTAAAATTGGAAACATACATTTTTGAGTTTGTTGAACAAAAAAATATATATATATTGTACCCCATCCTGCGCGGGAATCGAACCAGAGGTCTTCCGCATGTCTCACAGTATCTAATGTAATGATAATATTTGCCTCTGCTATGATTCATGTCCTGTCTGCACTTTTTCCCCACACTGTCACCGTTGACATGTGCCTTTGTTTTTCTTACCTGTCATGTGTCTTTTCCCACTGTCCCGTTTCCGCCCCTTCTGCAAGCCCTCGCTGACGTCATGACCCAGTTATAACGGCTGCAACTCTCTCCAGCTCAAGGTGGGGACCCCTGCATGCAACAGGAACCACGACTCCCTGCCCCCTCCACCTATGAAGGAGATCCAGGCACCTGTCGCTCCTTCCTCTCTTAGTGCACGCTGATATTTGAGCTCCAGGTTTTCCACTGAACGCTCCAAGGTCGTGTACATGATAACTCTCCTCTCAGGGAGGCAGGCCACAAGTTGTTAAAGCTCCGCCAAGGCTCACGCTCAGCCTATGAACCCATTGAATTCCAGACCCTAGCTCTCTCCAGTGGGTGGAATGATCGGGCCCTGAGTGACACCTTTTTCGAAGGACTGACTGAGACACTCCAAGAGCTCATGCATCTAGCTGGCCGAGTGGATTCACGCCTCCGCCTTCAAAGTTCAGCCAGACTCTCACCACCCAGAGACCTCCCACGACCCCACTCACCAGAAACTAATCTTCATAAGGGATTCATGTGACTGGACACGATCCGCATCTCCCCTGAAGAATGATGCTGCCACTGAGAGGATGGTGCCTGCTTCTACTGTGGGAGATCTTGTCATCAACTCAAGAATTGTCCTGTAAAGAGGAGACGTCCTCTAGTCCAGCTGGGAGGACTGGAAGGTGTGATTCCAGGAAGATTCCCAGGTGAACGCCGTCTGCTTCTCGTCTTCTTCATCCACAAGCAACAAACCCACCTGTTGCAAGCATTGATTCAGGTTCAGACCGCAATCTGCCAAGGCTCTGGGAATCCCCGCCCTACCCTTGGAGTCTGACTTCAAGGTTCAGGCACTCAACAGTAGCCCGCTCCCATCTATCACCCACAGAACGTCCCTCGTTGGCCTAAGGGTCTCAGGCAACCATTCAGAGCTGACTTCACTGTTTATTATGGAGGGATCACATGCCACTGTCCTCGTAGGTCTGCCCTGGCTAACCATCACAACCCACCAATCGATTGGATCAGGAACAAAATTGTAGCTTGGAACCCGTCATGTGCCACTACCTGCTTGCGAGCTGCAGCCACATCTTGCCTCAGCCCTGCGTCTGTGGAGGAACCACCAGATCTCTCCAATGTCCTTTCAGAATACCATGATTTCAAGGAGGTCTTCAGTAAATCTCGTGCTGTCTCTCTGCCCCCCACCGACCATATAACTGCGCCATCAACCTGCTCCCAGGCACCATGCCTCCCAAAGGCCATCTATACTCTGTCAGCCAGGGAATGGGAGGCTATGAATCATTACATCTCGGAGTCCCTTGCAGCGGGGCTCATTCACCCTTTCTCCTCCCTGGTGGGGGCTGGCTTCTTTTTTGTGGGTAAGAAAGATGGTTCCCTTCGTCCGTGCATCGATTATAGAGGTCTGAATGAGATCACGGTGAAGAATCGATATCCCCTTCCATTAATGGCGACCGCCTTTGAACTCCTCCAGGGAGCCAAGGTTTACACTAAACTGGACCTACGCAATGCATACCACCTCGTCCAAATCCGGGAGGGCGACGAATGGAAGACTGCTTTTAACACCCCAACAGGACACTATGAGTACCTGGTTGTGCCGTTTGGCCTGACCAACGCCCCGGCCATTTTTCAGGCCCTCATCAATGACGTCCACAGGGATTTCTTGAATTTATCCATGTTCGTCTAGGGTGATATTTTGATCTTCTCTCGAGACCTAAGGGAGCACCAGCTTCATGTTCGACAGGTGCTGCAAAGACTCTTAGAAAACAATCTGTTTGTCAAAGCGGAGAAGTGCGAATTTCACACAACGACCACCACATTCCTAGGGTTCYTCATTGGRRCCTCAGGCATRAAYATGGAGCCTGCTAAGCTCCAGGCAGTCACGAATTGGCCCATGCCCACCACAAGACAGGAGTTTCAGAGATTCTTGGGATTCGCCAACTTTTACCGCTGCTTCATCCGGGGCTACAGCTCCATTGCTGCCCGCTTAACAGCCCTGACTTCTCCCAAGATGCGTTTTTGTTGGGACATGAACACTGAAAAAGCCTTCTCTGAACTCAAGAAATGGTTCATGTCTGCCCCATTCTTGACCATTCCAAGAATTGACTGTCACGTCAGTTTGTGGTGGAAGTCGACGCCTCCAGCACTCTTTCCCCGAGAGCTGCACACGATGACAAGCTACACCCCTGCTCTTTCTTCTCACACCGTCTAACCCCTTCCAAGGCGAAATACGGCATTGGCGATCGAGAACTTCTGGCCATCAAGCTGGCCTTGGAAGAGTGGAGACACTGGTTAGAGGGGAAAGAGATCCCATTTCTGGTCTGCACCGACCACAAAAACCTGGACCACAAGAACACCAAGAGGATAAATTCTCGCCAGGCTTGGTGGTCACTCTTCTTTGCCAGGTTCAACTTTGTCCTCTCCTATCATCCTGGGTCCAAGATTGCCAAGCCAGATGCACTCACCAGGCAGTTTTCCCCTACTCACGACTCTGCTACCAATGAGACCATCATTCCTCCGTCATGCTTGCTCGCAGCTGCTGAGGTTGATATCGTGAGCAAGGTCCAACAAGCCCTGTCTCATGAACTCAGGCCAAGTAACGTGCCTCCTAACTGCCTGTTTATTCCACTTTCTCTACGTTCTCAGGTACTGGAATGGGCACACAGCTCCAAGCTCCCCTGCCATCCTGGTTCAGCTCGAACCCCGGTTCAAATCCAGCAACGCTTCTGGTGGCCCACGGTAAAGGAGGACACCTACAGCTTCATTTTGTTCAGCTACCAAACTCCCATCTGCCAATGAGACTGCTGACCTCTTGATTATGCAAATTTTCAGGCTGCACAAAAGATATCATCTCCGACCGTGGGCCTCAGTTCCCCTCACAATTTTGGAAGGCATCTTGCAGACTCATTGGAGCCACGCCTCCAGTCTGTTCTCAGGTTTCCCCCCCCAAGTCCAATGGTCAGACCGAAAAAAAGAATCAGTCCCTCGAGGTAAGCCCTAAGGTGCATGGCTTCCCGAGATGTCGCCTCTTGGAGCAAGTTTCTGTCTTGGGTGGTGTACGCCCCAAACTCCCAGGTATCGTCATCTACTGGTTTGTCTCCCGTCCAGTGTTGCCTGGGCTATCAACCACCATTGTTCCCATCTCAGTAGGAGGAGGTCAGTGTCCCATCTGCCCAAGTTTTTATCCAACGCTGCAGAAGGACCTGGCTACAAACAAGGAGAGCGCTGTTACGGGTCGGCAGAAGATACAAAAGACAGCCCAACTGCAAACGCTCTCAGACACCCAAGTACAAGTGGGGCAGACAGTCATGCTCGCCACCAGAGACATCCCCCTAAACACCACCTGCCGCAAACGTTCCCCCCATTACCTCGGTCCCGTCACCATCACTAAAATAGTCAATTCCTGCGCTGTTAAACTCTTGCTCCCCTCAACTATGCGGCAGATCAATCCTACATTCCACGTGTCCCAGTTACGCCTTCTCGCCGCATGGCCATTAAGTGAATACTGCACACACATATCTATATATCTATACATCTATACATATACATCTATAGAAAGCTTAAAGTGTCTACTTTTAAATGTAGCAAGCTTAATCAAAAATAATAGGAAACAGTCAGGGTAATCTACATACGAGGGCACACCCTCAAACACACACACACACACACACACACACACACACACACACACACACACACACACACACACAC
>QMIH01001488.1:160434-176111 GCA_003987875.1 Clarias batrachus | reverse complement strand
CGCACACACACACACACACACACACACACACCCCTCTCTCACGACGCACTCACACACACACACACACACACACACACACACCCCTCTCTCACGACGCACTCACACACACACACACACACACACACACACACTAATGCACTCAACAAATATTTAGGGCGCAAACTGACATTAGCCCTGTATAGTGTGTGATGTGTGCAGGTTGTGCGGTGCGCCCGAGGTGGCGATGGCACAGGGTGCTTGGGCCCGTCATCGTTGCTTGTAACTATATTGTTAATATTCTTGTTTTATAATTTATGTATACTACAACTACTACTAATAATAATATTCATTATAATAATTATATAATTTTATACATTTAAAAAATAATAATTATTGTTGCACTTTAATATTATTTTGTTGTTCCTGTTTTTATTTATTAAGCAAGTTATATTATCTTTAATCTATAGTCCATTTGTGTTCTTGAATTTTAAGAGGTCTCATCTTGCAGAAATATTTGCCAGAGAAGTTCATTAGCCACAAATTTGTTGCAAACTGTTAGCCAGAACTCAACCACAAGTTTTCGAAAAACCTAATTTGCATGTGAAAATATGAACTTGGCACAAACTGCACACATGCACACTGTTTCCCCACAGGTTTGTTACAAAGATTGCTAAAATATAAACAAACCTAAACTTTATGTGAAATCATGAATTTTCCACAAAATTGCAGCATAGTCAATCAAAGTATAAACAGAGTATGTTGAAGACACAGAAACAACCAGAATGCACCTATAAGGTTTCCAAATCCTCACAAAACACAAATGAATGCGTGACAAAGCATGGATTGCTCCAAAAAAGGAAAGTACACTATGAAAACTAAACCTTCAAAGATAATTGGACAGATCAATTTATATTTATTCTTACTGTGGGAAGTTTAAAACCTTAAAATCTGTTATGTTCCAAAACTGTGGTGTTAGAACTGCTTTAAAGACAGTTATGTGAAGCGCCACTATGAGATAAAGCATGGGTCTGTCACGTTCCTGTCACACACCGCCGTCATTCACTTCTCCTTTTTTCCCACGCTGTCATGCCTTTGCGCTCACGTGCTCATGTTTTCCTCCTGGCTGTCATGCTTTCTCACACACACACCCCACCCCTTTACACACCGGCATCCCATTCACAACTAATTTCTCCCGGCATTTAAGGAAGCGCAGAACGCTGTCTCGCTGCCAGATTATCGTGTGCCTTCAGAGCCCAGTTTTCTCGCGTTTCATTTCCGTGTTAGTTGTTTCCGTTCTCGACCTCGCTTGTTCTCGGTATTCGCTTCTAGCCTCTTGTTTTTGGATCTTGTTCGCTGTTTGTTTCCCCACTGGTTTTGACCTCTCACTTCGTTTCACGTTTACGTCTCTGCTCGCTCCCCCTTTGGATTATTTGCATCGCTGCCTGACTCACTGGCTTTGAACTCTCGCACTGCCTCACGACAACGTCTCTGCTCGCTCCCTTTTTGACTCACGCATCGCTGACTGATTTAACTGGCTTTCCGACCCATTGCACCAGCTTTGTATTACGTCACCAGGATTTCCCCCCTGAACACAGCAGCCTTAGACAATGGGGGAGGGGGGCTGCACATCCAGAGAATGCAGCTTATTCTCCCTTCCTGAACCTGCTCCTGAACCCATGCAAGTAGATCGCACCCCCATCTCTCCAGAAGAGACCATGCTTCTATTGCTACTGTCCGTTAAAAGGCAAGGCCCCCTATTGAAACTGAGGGTCCTAGAGGGCCAGAAACAGGACATTAACTCAATCCCTCGCTCCTGCTTTCCTGTCACTGTGACTGTCAACAATAGGGCCCTCATTGACTCTGGAGCCGACCAGAACCTGATCTACCCCCGTACTGAAGACACCCTCAAGAGCTCATTCACCCCTCTTGAACACCCTCTTCCTGTTCAAGTTCTGGATGGTAGCAGCCTCAACCGCATCACTCATTGCACCCTCCCCATCAGTTTAAGAATTTCCGGCAACCACACAGAGACCATCTCATTTCTCATCATGCCTAAGTCCCATACCCCAATCGTTCTTGGACGCCCGTGATTAGTAAAACATAACCCTCATATATACTGGGTCCGGAACACGATCCTAGGCTGGAAACCAGCTTGTCTGTCCTCATGCCGTCTCTCTGCATCTATTCAGCCTCCTCCTGTTACCAATAAAGGGGAGCTTTGCGATCTTACCAATGTACCCCCAGAGTATGCTGACCTCCGAGAGGTCTTCAGTAAGTCTCATGCCATCTCCCTGCCACCACATTGACCCTATGATTGTGCCATCGATCTTCTCCCAGGCACAGCCCCCCCGAGGGGTCGTCTCTACTCCCTCTCCTCCCCCGAGAGAGAGGCCATGAACCACTACATCGCTGAATCACTGGCAGCTGGAATCATCCAACCTTCATCTTCACCGGCAGGTGCAGGATTCTTCTTCGTAGAGAAGAAAGACAAGTCTTTACGGCCATGCATCGATTATGAAGGACTTAATGAAATTACGATTAAAAATTGTTATCCCCTTCCCCTCATGACCATGGCTTTCGAGCTATTGCAGGGAGCACACATCTTTACTAAACTGGACCTCCGAAATGCCTATCACCTCGTCAGAATCAGGGAAGGAGACGAGTGGAAAACACCGGTCCTACCAGTCACTACGAATATCTGGTGGTACCTTTTGGACTGACTAATGCACCTGCAGTTTTCCAAGCCCTGATTAATGATGTCTTAAGGGACCTCCTGAACGTATGTGTATATTGTCTACCTTGATGACATTTTAATCTTTTCTCACTCCCTTGAGGAACACATTACCCATGTTTGCCAAGTATTACAGAGGCTGCTGGAGAACAAACTTTTTGTCAAGGCCGAGAAGTGTGAGTTTCACCAGAAATCCACTTCTTTTCTGGGGTTTGTAATTTCTCCCTCCAAGAGATGGAGCCCTCCAAGTTCAAGCGGTTACTGACTGGCCTACGCCCGCTTCTAGATGAGAACTCCAACGCTTCCTAGGGTTTGCTAATTTCTATCGCAGATTCATAAGGAACTATAGCACTGTGGCTGCTCCCCTTACCGCCTCAAAATTTCCCTTTAAGTGGAACGCAAGGGCAGAAGAGTCTTTTACTAGCCTCAAGCGAAGATTCACTTCGGCACCTATCCTTTCCATCCCAGACCCCTCTCACCAATTCACTGTTGAAGTAGATGCTTCTTAGACCGGGGCTGGAGCTATTCTTTCTCAGAGAAGCCCCAAAGACAACAAGCTGCATCCCTGTTCCTTTTTCTCTCGCCAACTCACTCCTGTGGAAAGGAATTATGACATTGGTGACCGAGAGCTACTAGCTATCAAGCTAACCCTCGAAGAGTGGAGACATTGGTTGGAGGGGGCTCAGCGTCCTTTCCTAGTTTGGACTGACCACGAAACCTTGAATATTTAAAATCAGCCAAAAGGTTAAATGCCCATCAAGCCCGATTTTTCTATATCCTACCGCCCAGGTTCTAAGAACACCAAGCCAGATGCTCTCTCTCGACAGTTCTCTTTGCCCCAGAATTGTGCCCCCACTGAAAGCATCCTCCCACCACAATGCCTTGTGGCTGCCACCCAACAGGACATTGAAGTCCTGGTCAGACAGGCCCTAGAGCAAGAACCAGGCCCAAGCAACGTTCCTACCAACCGCCAATTTGTTCCAGAGTCTATTCGCCCACATGTACTGGAATGGGGACACTGTTCCAGATTGGCCTGTCACCCAGGAAGGGCCCGCACCTTGTATCTGATCCAGCAACGCTTCTGGTGGGCAACTATGAAGGAGGACATTTTAGGATTTGTGGCAGCTTGTGAAACATGTGTAAGGAACAAACCATCCAACAAACCTCCAGCAGGCCTCCTTAAACCACTCCCCATCCCTCACTGTCCTTGGTCTCACATTGCCCTTGATTTTGTTACCGGACTCCCAACTTCAGAGGGGAACAATTGCATTATGACCATCGTCGTTCGTTTCTCCAGAGCCGCCCATTTCGTCCCCCCTGACTAAACTCCCCTCAGCCAAGGAGACAGCTGAGCTGCTCATCCTCCACGTTTTTCGGCTACACAGACTTCCTGTTGACATTATCTCTGATAGGGGACCCCAGTTTTCTGCACACTTCTGGAAGGCCTTCTGCAGACTCATTGGCGCTACGCCTAGCCTGTCGTCTGGTTACCTTCCACAGTCCAATGGACAGACAGAGAGAACCAACCAGAAGCTGGAGACCTCTCTGAGATGCATGACGTCACAGAGCCCAACTTCATGGAGCAGGATGCTCCCATGGGTAGAATATGCCCACAACTCCCTTCCCACCTCATCTACCAGAATGTCTCCCTTTCAGTGTTGTTTGGGGTATCAACCACCCTTGTTTCCTTCTCAGGAAGAAGAGGTAGCGGTCCCTTCAGCACGAAGTTTCGTGCGCAGCTGGTCGGCGATAGAGTAATGCTCGCCACACGAGACATTCCCATCAAGACCATCTCACACAAACTATCCCCTAAGTTCATTGGCCCATTCACTCTCACCAAAATTATCAACCCTTGCTCTGTCAGGTTACGCCTGCCTTCGACTATGCACTGGATAAATCCCACCTTTAAACATGACAAACTAAACATTACAAACAGACAGACAGACAGACAGACTAGGAGAACATGGAGCCAAGAAGAACACAGAGCTAGGAACAACACAGAGCTAGGAACAACACAGAGCTAGGAACAACACAGAGCTAGGAACAACACAGAGCTAGGAACAACACAGAGCTAGGAACAACACAGAACCAGGAAGATCATACCAGACAAACAGTAACCCTAGACAAACTGATGCAAGACCAGGACAAGACAGAACTCAGGAACATTTATAACAAACACACTAATGAGCACCCTCAGTTCAGGTGAGCGCGACATCACCTGACTGAGGTGCATTCTGGGATTTTGAGTCCACCCAAACTACAAAAGAAAACAAAACACAAAATGTCTGTGGGCGCTTTGGCGCCCTCTGGTGGTAACCCCTGACAAGGAGTCACTTAGTGCTTTAGATTCATCTTTCTCTCACAAATATGAACAGAGAGATTTCTCTGTGTTGCCCTAAATAATACTGAAGTAGTATTCATTAGGTAGCAAGTGAACAGTCAGGACTTCCATAGGATGTTGGTTTGTTATAAGTGGGAAAATTAGCAAGCATAAGGATCTAAATGACTTTTATGAGGGACACAGATGACAATTAAAATGTCCCTGGTATGCAGTGGTTAGTTAGCACATACCAAAATTGGCAAAAGAGAGGACAACCAGTGCCTGGTTACAGGGCATGAAACTCCAATTCATGAAGACCCCACCATGCAACTTTCAGTATTTAAAGGATCTGCTTCTAATATCTTGGTGCCACCTAATGTGACAAAACTGTTTTGGCAGCACAAGGCAGACCTAAAGCATTAGACAGATATTTTAACATTTTGGCTTATTAGTGAGACTGCTGCTTAATGGGTCAAACTGACCCATTAGTATTTCTGGCAATTAAAATAATCTACTCTACATCCCTACAAGGGATATTCTACATCCCTTGCTGAATTAAAAAAAAATGTAAATGGAAGACTCATGACACAAGGAACAATTGGTAATCAGTATCACTGAGAAACACTTCTATGCCATTGGTGCCAAGGAAGCAGCTCAAACCTCAGGGACATTGTCTGTCTCAACATTGGGAAAACCCAATGTGTACCATATTTCCTTTTCAATTAGTATGTCAAGCTGTTCTATCAGTTCTATCAGCTCCCTAATATTATTTTTTTGGTGGGATCCAAACATACAAAAGGGAAAAATTAAAGCAAAGAAAAATTATGAAGCAAAAATATATTTGGTGCTCAGATAGAAGCAAAGTAATGAGGCAATCAGAGCATGAAAGAGAGAGATAAATTCTAGTTTGTTTGCTACTTTTGGTTGTTACAGTGAAGACCAGTGAAGATCCAATGTCAATCTAGCAGTAATAAGTGAAGGTATGCATTGCTATGAAATAAGACATTGTACCCACATTGATTGTTGTTTAAATGCGATGTTATATACTTAACAAAATTATTTGGGATACTGTAGTGTAAACTCTGTGGTGAAATAAAAAATATCTGTAGATCCTGTAGACCAATTGTAGATCTATGGCCGCAGAGACCGCACACAGAAAAACAGTTATATTACAATGTATCTATGCAGTAATTTACCTTAAACCCATCAATCCCAGAATTCCTATTTTCTCAGGGATAACCTTGAAAATAATCAATTAATAGGAAAAAATCCTGCCAATTGTAAAACTTGTAGTGTTTTTCTGTGAGGTACTGTTTGTGTTGCCCTTAAGGCACTTATCTTTTATAAAGTTCATTTTTGAATAGTTTGAAATGTTATATATTGTTATTGTCTGAATGAATATTTTATGGTTATGTATCATTAAAGATATAAACATCCGATGTGGTACTTCCGGTTCCGGTTTTGAGTCATTAACAGAGGTCCATGTGCAGTACGTTGGTATGCACTTAAATCGGTTGCCATCCATGATGAGGCATTAGGCAAGGAATGCCGTAAGTGTTTTATTGCATTATTTTATGTGCCTAAGTTAAGATGTTTATATTATTTTGTTATACAAAAGCACAATGTTTGTAAATTTGTTGCACTTTAGATTTGCATGTGCATTTGTACTATGTACTTAGAGTGCATATTTATGTTGCAGCTTTCACCATTCTGTGAAGAGATTAGACGCTTCAAACTACTCCAGGCTCTTCATTGATGGTTTAGCTTGGTGTTTCGCTATCATTGAAAACACCACACTGTTAGTAAAACCAAGTTTTGAACTTTGTGTGTATTGTAAGGGACTATCCCTAGAGGTCACTGTGTGCACATGTTTGTTTTTCTTTTGTAGTTTTTGTTAGTCGACTCAGTTTCCCAGAAGGCACCTCGGTCAGGTGATGCGGGTGCTCAGCTGAAGCGAGGTAGATCATTATTAGTGTTATAAATAGCTGATTGTTCTGGGAAACAGTGTGCTCCCCTAGCCTCCAGTGTGTGGCTAGGGGGGGTGGGGGGCACTTGAGGTCTCTTGAGGTTGCCCTGTCTCGAGCCCCGTTCCTGTCATGGATGTCGTGTCAGTCATAAGCCCTCGTGTCAGTCGTAAAGGGTCTGAAATGCTTAAAAGATCTGAAATGCTTAAAGGGTCTGAAATGCTAAAGATGTTTGTATATTTTTAAGGAGACGGTATATGCTTAAAGAGACTGTGGATGTATGTGTATGTAGAGCCCTATGTTTTGTTGGTTCTTTTTGTTTAAAAAAATAAAGGACTTTTTATGTTAAAACGACCCCTCTGCGCTTATGCCTGCCCTCTGTGCCCACGGCAATTACATCTGCCTGAACAGCTCGTAATACCAGTTCGTAACATGTTTACTGTATATATTGTATGCATGTGCATTGCTGAAATGCATGTTTGTTGTCATCATCAAGAGACATACAGTAATACAAAACAATGATATCTTTGATCATTGTAAAAGCTATGCAGGCACAGAAGCTGTGTCCGAAGTGGTTATCAACCCATTTTGCCCCCTGATTCTCTTTTTCTTTCTCTCTTAAAAACATACGCACACGCATGCATACACATTTGCTGTGGATCAAATAATTCCTGGCCTTAGCATCAACTAGTGTGCCAGGGCGGGCTTCAAAAGCAATTTCGGTTGGAAAAATAAGGTGCTTTTCCTCAATTTTCAAGTAATTTGTGCAAGGGTAAGTATTGTTTACCTGGCCAGTCCAGTGGTATTTACATACCTCTTTAAAAGGGAGGAAGATAATGGCTGCAATGATTTATGGCCTGCAGGAGAACAATTTTCCATGTTATGTGCATCATCTGTTAGGTTCCAGAGAAAGGTCACTTTGATCATACAAATACCAGTTTTACTATGCTGAGAAAGCATATCCATCTGCTTAGATAAAAAGTGAACTTTCATATTCCCTTCTTGTGTTCATATATGTATTGTTTGTGTACGTGTTCTTTTGTATGAGTAAATGGTATCCACAATAGGATGAACAGCAAAAGCTCTCAGGTGTGTGTAAACTTTGTGACCATGAATTAAATTTTCATGAGGGATTACAGAGTGCATCTTGTACAGTTCAGATTTATTCAGACTATGGGGCCTGTCACTATATCATGAACAGGGAGAGAATAGCAACAACCCTATATTTCCACATTTTCTGGGGAACAGAAAAATACACATATGGTCCAAAATTTAATTTAAGAATTTGATTTAAAAATGATATTTTGATTTGATTTACACATGTCTTATCAGTTTGCAAAACATGATAGAATATAGCAACAGACAAGATGGGTGTATCTGCTTATACTTGCATTTAATTAATGTGCAATTAGTTTAGGTAATAAGCTTTAATTGGTATTAACCAATGAAAGCTGTGAAACAGACTGAGCTGTTCAGTTTGGATACAACAGTTTAATATGGTCCAGTCCCAACATTAGGAAAAAGTCCCATAAATAAAAAACCAAACTGAAAGTAAATATCATATGGAAATCATGTGTATAGACAAAGAATGGACAGCAAGTATTCTTGTGGTCATACAATTTAATACAAGCTCCACCACTGGCTCCTTGCAAATTTATTCAAACCCTTTCCACATTTTGTCACATCACAACTATGAACGTAAATGTATTTTATTGGGATTTTATGTGATAGACCAACACAAAGTGGCACATAACTGTGAAAGGAAAAGTATAAATGGTTTTCTTTTTTTTTCTTTTTTTACAAATAAAAATCTTAAAACTGTGGTGTGCATTTGTATTCAGCCCCCCTTACTCGGTTACATCTAACTAAAATCCAGTGGATCCAATTGCTTTCAGAAGTTACCTAATTAGTAAATAGAGTCCACCTATGTGTAATTTTATCTCAATATAAATACAGCTGTTCTGTGAAGTCCTCAGAGGTTTGTTACAGAACATTAGTAAACAAACAGCATCATTAAGCCCAAGGAACACATCAGACAGGTCAGTTATAAAGTTGTGGAGAAATTTAAAGCAGGGTTAGGTTATAAAACTAATATTGCAAGCTTTGACTATCTCATGGAGCACTGTTTAATCCATCATCCAAGAAAGAGGGTGGCACAACTTCAAACCTACCAAGACAAGGCTGTCCACCTAAACTGTCAGGCTGGGCAAGAAGATCACTAATCATAGAAGCAGCCAAGAAGCCCGTTGTAACTCTGGAGGAACTGCAGACAACTATTAGTCATGCACTCCATAAATCTGGCCTTTATGGAAGAGTGGCAAGAGAAAAGCCATTGTTGAAAGAAAGTGCAGTTTGCAGTTACCCATGGCTTGTCACAAACTGTAAATAGGCTAATGGCTTTCTTTCAACAATGGCATTCTTCTTTCCACTCTTCCATAGATGTATCTACTACTTATATATACAGTGATGATATAAGACACATGCTGTAGATGACACAGAAGAGTTCAAGGTCAAGGTGGGTCTGCATCAAGGATCAGCTCTGAGCTCCGTCTTGTTTGATCTGGTAAAGGACAAGATGACAGATGGCATTAGGCAGGAGTCTCCATGGACTCTGATATTTGCAGTTGACATTGTGCTTTGTAGCGAGAGCAGGAAACAGGTGGAGAAAAATCTAGAGAGATCTTGGTATGCTAAGCAGACTAATGAAGGTTAGTCATAGCAAAACAGAATACATGAGAAGGACCTAAGTGGAATGTTGAGGATACAGGTAGCAGCGGTAAAAATGCCGGATGTCTAGAGGAAGACCAAAGAGAAGGTTTATGGATGCAGTGAGAAATGACATGAAGATAGCTGGTGTGAGAGAAGAAGATGCAGAGGTTAGGGTTAGATGAAAACAGATAATATATATATATATATATATATATATGGGGGAAGTATGGGTTCAAAATAAAGCAATGACATATTGCAAACTGATATAGTACAAATGAGATATATATTTATTTATTTTCGGTTTATATAAGCATGGATTTTGTGTGATCTTTCAATGAATACATCAGCCTGCAGTTGTGTTTCTGGTTATTTAAGTATTAAGTTGAGCATCAATAGTTTTAATTAAATTAAATGTCATTTTGATTCAAACTAAAAGTAGTGACAGTGAACTGGATGAAGAAAAAAAAAGAGTTTTGGTGCACACAAAACTTCTTTTTAATTACGAAGATTATTGAAGATCATGAGAGACATTATGACCAAAATAAATAAATAAAAAACATGAATGAAACTAAAATAAATACATTCAAACTGAATCAAAATTGTTTTAAATAAAAATGACTATTGAAAAAAAAAACTTACAATAATACAGGTACAAAAGAACTGAAATTACTTTGTGTTCGCCACATTTGACTGAATTATTATTATTTTTTTGACTTTCATTTTTTTTTGCTTGTCTGTTTTTTATGGTTTCAAATTTTGTCAATAATCTCTCGTGGGGTGGGCGATAAAAGTGCTGCTTCCTCATTGGCCAGCTCGTATCTGTCGGGTCTTCCAGTGCTACATACTCATTGGCCAGTTGCTGAAGGGTAGGAGTTATATGACTTAGGTCTCATTCGCCAGCTGTTTAATTCCACTCCAGTCTCTGGACAAGTTTACAAGTTCCAGTTTTACATACATCCATCTTTACATGAAATGTGCAGAATATCAACAAAGATGTTATAGATATTACTTGAGGGATATGTTATTATTATTATTATTATTATTATTGTTGTTGTTGTTGTTGTTGTTGTTGTTATTGTTATCATTATTGCTGTTGTTTTGTTTTTATTATTATTATTATTATTATTATTATTGTTGTTGTTGTTGTTGTTGTTGTTGTTGCTACTACTACTACTACTACACTACTAGTACTACTGCTACTATAGTTCACATTTCATTAATGTTATCTATTTGTATTTTATTGCAAATTCAAATTCTTTTTCACAGCACTGTACTTCCTCTATTAAGTACCTAGTAGTAATTATGGCCTAATTACCATTATTCCAAATAACTGTACATATAACTTTTTTATTGACATAGATCATAAACTTTGAAGTATGTTTTTCCATCTTTTAGCCCAGCTATCACAACCTACCTACGCTTTTTTACACCGATTATCTCCATGTCAGTTGTGTCTCTTCCTCTGAGTGCAGATGAGGATGCACTGAAGCGGCACTCGATGGATTTGGAGATGGAGACCTTGAGGAAGAAGATCCGCGACCTACAGGTGAAGCTGGCCCAGCTACGACAGCGGAAAACCACACTGGAATCATCACGGATCGACGCTCACTTGTCTCAGGTAAATTCTTGGCATGACACAAATTCTCCAACAACCTCTACTTCGCGTGTTTCTCTGCCCAGGTCAAACGCGCCAAGGACGCAGCCCGCCCAGGGTTCCTTGACCCCAGCGCCGGGATACCACGAAGTCTGGATACAGCAGCAGGGGAAGATGTGCGCTAGGCCCCGGGCAAGCACATCTCCTCATCCGTCTCCGTCTTCGAGACCACGACCAGAAACCGCTTCGCTCCTCTTTGCGAGATGGTACACAACTCACTGGTCCATCGTCCGGCTCGTCTGTGCTACCACGGCTAAAGGTAAGGTGCGCACTCTCTGTTTACCTGGTGCTTGTGTTCTTGATGTTGCTGCACAGGTGCCTGCGTCCCTGAGGGAGAACTTTGGAGCTGTGGTCCTTCATGCTGGCACGAACGACACCAGGCTGAGGCAGATGGAGATCCTGAAGAAGGACTTCAGGAGCCTGGTTGAGAATGTTCGTAGCACATCACCCATTAATGAATGGCTACAATCCTTCTGTCAACAACAGAGATTACCCTTTGTTGATAACTGGAATGGTTTCTGGGAGCGTCCTAGGCTCTACCACACTGATGGCCTGCACCCTAGCAGAGCTGGAGCAGCAGTCCTCTCAGACAACATGTCCAGGACACTACAAACCATCTGTCTGGTGGTAAGTCATGTCTTAGATTCCAAACTTAATGGCCACATTACAACTCACCATCCTGATAGATGCGCACACATGCTTGTCCTATAGAAACTGTGTCTGTTCCCCGAATAGGGAGAAAAAAGAATAAACTCTTTAAATCCGCCCGAAACAATCTGATAACCATAAAAACAGAAAAAGGCCAAATAAGTAATCAAAATCTACCTCTAAAGTTCGGACTTCTCAACATTAGATCCCTTGCACCTAAAGCACTTATTGTTAATGAAATGATCTCAGATTACTGTCTCCATGCACTCTGCCTCACCGAAACCTGGCTTAAACCAAATGAATATATTAGTCTGAATGAATCGACTCCATAAAGATATTTCTATATGGACAAACCCCGTCTAACTGGTCGCAGTGGTGGTGTCTATCTACAATGATGTACTCACTGTTACTCAGAAAACAAGGCCCCTGTTTAACTCATTTGAAGTGCTTATTATTAATGTTACACTCAGAGAGATACATAATAAACCCTTGCTATATTTTGCCCTGGCCACCCTGTACAGACCCCCGAGGCCATATGCTGATTTTCTTAAAGAGTTTGGACATCTGCTATCAGACCTATTGGTTAACTCTGACAAAGTGCTGATAGTAGGGATGCACCGATACCGGTATCTGGTATCGGCCTCGATACCACATTTTCTAAAGTACTCGTACTCGTTAAAAGTCCGCCGATACCAGGGACCGATTACACGGTCTGAGAAATGTCTATGTTTGAGCGGCGTGTAAGGGGTTAATCACAAGCGCCGAGTGCCCGCCCCCAGACCCCGGATGCAGCTCAGAGCGGGGAGAAGGCGAGGCAAAATGAGACATGTCAGCCGTGTGGAATTATTTCAAAGTGAATGAAGACGACAAAATAAAGGCGGACTGCAAATTGTGCTCAGCGAAATTGTTAAAAACCATGTTTTTATTAAGTACTTGGTATTGGTATCGGCGAGTACTGAAATGCAAGTACTCGTACTCATACTCGTTTTCCAAAAAAGCGGTATCGGTGCATCCCTAGCTGATAGTAGGAGTAGAAGTACTTTAACATTCATGGAGATGATGCTAACAACACTTTAGCACTCGCTTTTATGGACTTACTAACTCCTTTGGGGTTAAACAAAATATAAATGGAGCAACTCACCGCTTTTATCATACACTAGATTTAATTATATCCCATGGTATAGTCTCTAATATAGAGATCTTACCTCAAAGTGATGATATCACAGACCATTACCTCCTGATATATACTCTACCTGTCGAACAGATTAGTCTCCTCACGTCATCGATTTGTTCGAAACATGAATCCAAATAAAGACAGTTTCACAAGTAATCTGCCGGATCTGTCCCAATTTCTTATTAGACCCCTAAATGCAGACGATCTAGATGACGTGACTAGCAGCATGGGCACTATTTTTACCAGTACATTAGACACTGTTGCTCCCATCAAATAAAAAAAAGTCAGAAATAAAACACTTGCACTGTGGTACAACAGTCATACTCGTGCCCTAAAGAGAGCAACCCGTAACATAGAGCGAAAATGGAGAAAAACTAAATTAGAAGTTTTTAGAATTGCATATAAAGACAGTATGTGCAGCTATAGACAGGCTCTAAAAGTTGCCAGGGCCGAGCAATTGAGCCAAATGATAGCAAGAAATCAAAATAATCCCAGAATCTTATTTAGTACAGTGGCTAGACTAACAAAACCTAAAATGCCTGCAGAGAGTATCCCATCACAGTTTAGAAGTGAAGACTTTATGGACTTCTTCAATGAAAAAATCGATAGTATCAGGAAGAAAATAACAGAGGTTCAACCTCTAATAGCATCTCATGATCCAGTTCAGTTTAAAGCCTCACATGTAGATTTTTCGATGCTTTACAGGTATAGGACAAGAAGAACTGTATAAACTAATCACCTCGGCTAAATCAACAACGTGCTTGTTTGATCCAATCCCAACCAGATTTTTAAAAGAAGTGATGCATACGGTTGGAGAGCCGCTTCTAAACATTATTAATTCCTCATTATATGTAGGTCACGTCCCTAAATCTTTCAAGTTGGCAGTTATTAAGCCTCTTCTTAAAAAGTCTCATTTAGACCCGAATTAAATAACAAATTACAGACCAATTTCAAATCTTCTGTTTATATAAAAAATATTAGAAAAGGTAGTATCAGCTCAAATATGCACATTTTTACAGGGGAAACAACATCCTCGAAGAATTTCAGTCAGGTTTCAGGCCCCATCATAGTACAGAAACTGCACTAGTTAAAATTGCAAATAGTTTTTAGCTTTGGACCAAGGCTGCATCTCAATACTAGTCTTACTTGATCTTAGTGCTGCATTCGACACTATAGATCATAACATTCTCATAGATTGCTTACAAAATCACATAGGTATTCAGGGACAGGCTTGAAAATGGTTTAGATCATACCTGTCTGATTGATACCATTTTGTAGATCTAAAGGGTGAACCATCTGGTGTAATGCCAGTGAAATATGGGGTCCCACAAGGGTCAGTTTTAGGACCTCTGCTGTTCTCAATATACATGCTTCCCTTGGGCAACATCATTAGAAGACATGGGATTAGTTTCCATTGTTATGCTGATGATACCCAACTATATATCTCAACTAAACTAGAGGAAATACGTAAGTTGTCTACACTAACTGAGTGTGTCCAGGACTGGATTGGATGATCAATAACTTTCTTTTACTAAATTCAGATAAGACAGAGATATTACTTATTGGCCCKAAAACCAGTASACAKCAGCTCTCACAATTCAGCCTGCGTTTAGAAGGATGTACTGTTACTACCAGCTCGACAATGAAAGACCTGGGCATAATATTAGACAGTAACTTGTCCTTTGAAAATCATATTTCCAATATCACAAAAACAGCCTTTTTCCATCTTAGAAATATTGCCAAGCTTAGAAACATTTTATCCATATCTAATGCAGAAAAGCTGGTTCATGCATTCATGACCTCCAGACTTGACTACTGTAATGCATTATTAGGTGGTTGTCCTGCATCCGCAATAAACAAGCTTCAGTTAGTCCAAAATGCAGCCGCCAGGGTTTTGCTAGATCCAGAAAATATGATCATATAACCCCAATGTTATCAACGCCTCTTTCTCCCCTTCTTTGGTGGCCTCCATGACGAATTAACCCTTTCATGGAGCAGACCATATTCATTGCGTGTTTTTGTACCATCGACTTCGACTTATTCGAATATCGTTGATGCGAAAGCACACGGTTATATGACGGCCCGTGCTGTGGGCCGTTCCATGGCTGCCATGGTATCCACGGAGAGGCATCTGTGGCTGAACCTCTCAGGCATCAAGGATAAGGATCGTGCTGTCCTGCTTGATGCCCCCGTCTCGCCTTCTGGCCTCTTTGGTGATGCTGTTAATTCCGTCGCCACTAGGTTTCGCGAGGCAAAGCTGTATGAACAGGCTTTTGGGAGGTTCCTTCCCCGCCGTGCTCAAGAACCGGGACCGTCGGCCACCCGGCCCCGGCCAGGTCTGGCCCCTATAAGGCGTGAGGTCCAGAAGGAGAGCGTGACCACCCGCACACCCCCTCGTAAAGACTGGGGTGGGGCTCGTCGCCCTTCTCAGAAATCTGCCTCGAAGAGACAAGATCTAAGGAGCTTCCTCTCTTCAAAGAAGAAGCCCTGAGATTCGT
>QMIH01001488.1:140064-159754 GCA_003987875.1 Clarias batrachus | reverse complement strand
ATGGATGCAGCTCTGGCTCCTTTACGACTCCAGGGCATCCCTATTTTGAATTACATAGACGACTGGCTGATTCTGGCCCAGTCTCAGGAGCTAGCGCTTCGACATTGGGATGTCGTCCTAGCCCATCTTCATTCTTTAGGATTGAGACTCAACGCCACAAAAAGCGTTCTCCTTCCTGTTCAGAGGACAACATATTTTGGTGTCACATGGGATTCGGTCACAATGCGGGCACAGTTGTCTCCTGCTCGTGTCGAATCCATTCTCAACACCCRGAAGGAAATCYAGCTAGCCCAGAAGGTCACTGTTCATCACTTTCAGAAATCTTTAGGCCTCATGGTGGCTGCGTCCATGGTGATACCTTTGGGCCTTCTGCACATGAGAGCATTTCAGCTATGGCTAAGAGCCAGGGGGTTTCATTCAGGGGCCAACCCCCAGAGGCTAATAAGGGTTACGCGCCGGGGGCTTCGTACCCTTTTTATGTGGTTCAGACCCCGGTTTCTGACTTTGGGTCCCACTCTAGGTCCGTCTTGTRGTCGCAAGATGCTAACGACAGACGCTTCCCTCACGGGCTGGCGTGCGGTCTTGGATGGCCGTCCAGCACAAGGGAGCTGAAGAGGTCATCTTATCGCGTGGCACATCAATTGCCTCGACATGATGTTTGAGAGGCTACCATGTCCTAGTGCGGGTGGACAGCACTGCGGTAGTCTCGTACATAAATCACCAGGGTGGATTGTGCTCGCGCCGCTTGAACAAGCTAGCGCACCAGGTTCTGCTTTGGGCACAGGACAAGTTCCTGTCCCTCAGGGCGATTTACATTCCAGGGCATTCATATGTAGGAGCAGACTTGCTATCCAGACGAGCTGTAAAACATGGGGAATGGAAACTCCACCCCGAAGTAGTCAGTCAATTTGGGAAAGATTTTACGTAGCAGAGGTGGACCTCTTTGTCTCATAAGAAGCAGCACAATGCCCCCTTTACTACTCTCGGACTCCTCCAGCTCCCCTGGGTCTGGACGCAATGGCCCACACGTGGCCCAGATTACGCCTTTATGCGTTTCCACCTATAGTTCTGCTCCCAGGAATCCTGGCGAGGGTCCGTTAACACGGCTTGCGCCTCTTATTGATAGCGCCCCATGGCTGACCAGAGTGTGGTTCTCGGATCTTATATCTCTCCTCGACGGCTCACCCTGGGTGATTCCAGTGAGGAGGGATCTTCTGTCTCAGGCGCAGGGGACAATACTTCATCCCCGGCCCGAGCTCTGGAACCTTCACATTTGGCCCCTGAATGGACCAACTAAGACATGCTGGGCTTTCAGCCAGCGTAAGTGAAACCATTTTAAGTGCCAGGGCTTCCTCCACTAGAAGAACTTATGCCCTCAAATGGAGTGTATTTGAAAATTGGTGCATGGCAAGACATGTAGACCCAGTTCACTGCCAGATTGTTTCAGTGCTGGACGTTCTGCAAGAAAGGTTGTCCTCGGGCTTATGCCCTAGTATGCTCAGAACGTACGTAGCCGCTATTTCGGCTTGTCACGCTCTGAATGATGGGGTTTCTGTGGACAAGCACCATTTAGTTGCCCGTTTTATTCGTGGAGCTAAACGGTTGAAGCCGCCCACTAGAGCGACAGTCCTTTCGTGGGACTTAACTATCGTACTCGAAGGCCTGGCCGACACCCCTTTCGAACCACTAGAGTCAGCGCCTGTCCGGCTTCTGCCTCTTAAGATGGTTTTTCTTATGGCTATTACTTCTAAAGCTATTCTGCATCCTCACCCGAACTATCTTCCAAGGTTCCATTCTCGACCATGCACCCAGTTGTTCTCGAAGCCTTCTGTCCTTCGCCTTTCACAGCTCCGGAGCAGGAAAGACTTCACTTACTGTGTCCAGTACGTGCTCTTAGGATCTACGTCCACCGCACTAGCCAGTGGCGTAAGTCAGAGCAGCTCTTTATTTGCCATGGGGGTCGCAACCGGGGGGCGGCTGCCACTAGACAGACTCTGTCACACTGGGTGAGAGATGCCATTGCCCTAGCCTATGAGGCGCGTGGTCACATTTCGCCTCTGGGAATCAGGGCTCACTCAACCAGGGGGATTGCCTCATCGATCGCCTTGGCAAGAGGTGTCCCCCTGCAGCAGGTGTGTGATGCGGTGGGCTGGTTCTCTCCACACACGTTTGTTAGATTTTATAGTCTGGATGTCAATGCTACTCCGGGTTCACGGATCCTTGAGTCAGCATCCCAGAGCTAGGTCTGGGACCTCCTCGGCTTGTGCGCACACGCTTCACAACCTGGGGGTCCAGACACTTGCAGTGCGGCGGCGTTGATATTCTCATTCCCATAGCTTTTCACAGAGCATTGAGTGTAGCTTTTGAAAGGGAACGTCTCGGGTTACTTGACTGTAACCCTGTTCCCTGATAAAGCGGGAACGAGATGCTGCGTTCCGATGCCGCACTGCTGGCGTGCCTGGACGTCCTTCAGACAAAATTGACCTGAGGATGTTTCCGGTTCACTCCTGTTTATAACCTGCACCTTATTCACCTTATTGCACCTTATTCGGTGACGTCATGCCTGGCACAGGTTATAAGCCGAAGGTATTCGGCGGGTTTGACATGCACAGGCTTCACAACCGGGCAACAAAGAGATGTTCCCATAGTGTTTTCACGCAGCATCCTTCCCGCTTTATCAGGGAACAGGGTTAGAGTCAAGTAACCCGAGACGATTGTGCCAGCTTCAGTAGAAAGGTTCCTGAGGCATCCAGAGAAGGACCAGCTCCCGCTGGATTTTGCTTTATGATGGTTGGAGCTACACATGCTACTCCTGAGCTCCCAGTGATCCCGACCCCATCTGCACTCTGCACCTGCTGATTCATCCCTGTGCTGAACTGGACTTCATGTTAATTTAAAGAACTTCTGTTACATTGAACTTTTAGCTGCATAACACACACAATGTTATATAATTTCTATCCGTTATCACCCAAATGAGGATGGGTTCCCTGCTGAATCTGGTTCCTCTCAAGGTTTCTTCCTACTACCATCTCAGGGAGTTTTTCCTTGCCTCTGTCGCCATCACCCTTGGCTTGCTCATCAGAGACATTTCATTCATCATTCACTCATTCATCTCATTATTATCTAGACACATTTTTCTCACACATGCATATTTCCATACATTTTCTTTTCTTTTTTTCATTCTTGTTAAGCTGCTTTGAGACAATGAACATTGTGAAAAGCGCTATATAAATAAAATTGAATTGAATTGAATGTTGAAATGTTTCTGCTACTTATGCTCGGTAAAGCCCTCATAATGGCTCTAATCTAAGGAACTGTTAATTGGTGATTTCTGAGACTGTTAACTCTAAATAAACTTTCCCTCAGCAGCAGGTTTTGGTCTTCTTGGAATGGTTTTCATGAGAGCCAGTTTTATTAAAACTATGTGGAGATCAAGCTTGAATCACATTATTTTTCTCCTGTGAGAGGATGGCAGGAAATGGGCTGCAGACTCATAACAGCTCTGGGGAGCAGGATCTTTAGAATCTCTATTCAGGTCCACATGAGGGTCTGTGGAGCCTCTTTCCACCAAAGGGAACCAGGTGCTAGTTTATGTCTAGTCATGCCATAGCTAGGTTATGTGCTAGTGCTGGTTTAGAGCCAGTTAAATAGCAAACATCCTAAGATTTGTTTCTCCATGTGCTAGGGAGTCACGTCACCATGTAACTGTAATGCATGTCATGTCAGCATGTAATCCGTTCATCTATCAACTGACTGTATCGTTGTCCCATAAGATTACAGTATCAGTACAAATACATGTAACAGTAATGTGAGAAAGAACAGGACAAAGTGAATGCAAATGCTTTTTAAACACAGCATGTGCAGCAGGTTTCCACACATAATGCATGCATCCCATGACCCTTGTATAAAAATTCACTCATATCTAAAAAATATACACTTCGCATTTTTCAAAAAACTCATTGCAGACATTAAACAACATATTCCTGTCATTTATTATTACTGACCTGACTGTAATGGCAGTAAGAATGTGAAAATATCCTTTACTGTACTTGGCTTCAAGTTTCTCAAAAAATACTTTGAACACATGTAAACACTCATAGCACCCATTGTGCTGCATGGGAAAAATCTTCACAAATAATGTGACAAAAAGAAGTGATGCAATTGGCTTGTCACATTAACAACATAACATTTTGTCATTTGCCTGAATATCAGGCAGCTATATGTCATGCTCTGCACAAAATATGGAAGTTTAAAGCTTTTAAAATAAGGATATATACCTGTTTTCAAATTAAATATTTTGTTATAGACAACCTTGGATGTCAGAGAATAATAATTTGCAGAAGACGGTAAAAATCCAAAAATGGTGTTCATCGTGTTTTGCTGTGAAACTGTTCATATACACTTCAAACACATAGGAACATAGCATCTGTATGTTTATATTTAATTTTAGAGATGTATTACATATACATGTTTTGTTTTTACATTATATTTACTTCCTTAGACAAGTGTCTAATATGATACTAATAGTAGCAATCTAGGTTAATTTGTAAAAACAACAAGACTTTTTATTCACTGGTGATTGGAGATGTTTGTGTGTGAAGATTGTGAGCAGGACTGGTTCACAATATTACACAATACACAGCTTTTCCCATGTTAGCATATGGATTAGAGAGAGAGATACTCACTGTCAGGTGTTATGTTCAGTCCCATGCCTGAGTGTTGTAACCTTTACCCTGTCCCTTGACTCAAGGCTATATAATACCATGGGATTGAAATAGAGAGTGGAAATACATTTAAAAGTGCTTAGCGAACATGACACTGCTTCAGGCCTTTTTCCCATATTTATTCATTTCCTCTGCATGCTGTGTGAATCATATCTTTTTGGCGTGCCCAATTAAATTTGATACATTTGGTTGTGAACCCCAATCCAGATGGGACAAATGAACTATACTCATACTTTTAGGATTTATGAAAAAATATTATAAGTCATATATATGGTATACTACATAAGGGGGAAGTTTCTAAACATGCACAGTTAACAATCAATGACTAATTCATTTGGCATCAAAGGCTTATATATCTGTTCCTCTCATTAATATTAACTAGCTGGTATTTTTACTTGGCAATGATTCAGTTTCTGATTGATGGTTTGTTGTAAACATCACAGGAGTCACAGTTCTGCTGAAACATTGGAAAAAATTATAGAGTATCAATCCGGAGTCTGTCATATACAGTAAGGACAATAAGTGACTGATGATCCGGGTCAAAATGACAGTGATCCCTAAAACAGTGAAAAGCCCTTGTTTAATGTATGCCTCATTTCAAATGAACAGTAATGCTGTTGCCAGAGGGCAACATTTCAGTTTGACATTTCAATAGTAACTGTAGAATACCAGATAACAAACTGATTTGCACTTTCCGCTAGGACTTTGATTACTTCATCAGGACAAAAATTCACTGACACATTTGCTTGTACAAATATTTTAGTGTACAAGCTTGTTTTTGGATTTATTCACAGTGAGTCTGTACATAGTAATTTTCACGTTCTCTGCATGCTTGGTGGGTTTACGTCAAGTACTCCAGTTTCATCCCACAGTCTAAAGACATTAGCTGATTGGTTTGGTTGGGAAAAAAACAGTTACTCATTGTTAACATTATAACTCACTCACTCACTCATCATCTATACCGCTTAATCCTGTATTCAGGGTCACTGCGGGCCTTGAGCCTATCCCAGGAGACTTAAGGCACAAGGCGTGGTGCCAATCCATCGCAGGGCACACACATACACACACTCACAACTCCGGCCAATTTGGTAATGCCAATTAACCTAACCTACATGTCTTTGGACTGTGGGAGAAAACCTACCAAGTACGGGGAAATCATTCTTAATGTTCAACAAAATTCTTAAATTTCAAACTTAATTCATTTGATTGTGTAAAGCTGCTTTGCGACAATGTCAATTGTTAAAAGCGCTATACAAATAAAATGAAATTGAATTGAACATTCAAACTCTATGCACACAGAGACAGAAATCGAACCTGGACCCTGGAGGTGCAAGGCGACAGTTCTAACCACAACACCACCGTGCTGCCTAACATTGTGTGCAGTTTAAACTGTGCAGTTTAAATAAATGCTGTTAAGGCAGTGAAAATCTCCTGTCCTTTCAGTGTGTTTCCTCCAGTCCCAGAATATTCCAATCTAATTTTGGAATATATATATTACATTTCTTGTCTCACTTCACACTTTTCCAAAACACTTCACCCCAGGTGTACATAGAAGTTTATGAAATGACGTAGCCAACAGCTCTGAAACAAAACTACAATTAATGTCAGATTCACTTGGAGAAGGATTAATAAGAAGCCTTTCTTTTCGCAACCTCATAGATTTAGAGATAGATTAGATTAGGCAATTTGGCATTTCCAAATTGCCCATAGTGTGTGTGTAAGTGCATGAGTGTGCATGCTTGTGCCCTGTGATAGACTAGCACCCCGTCCTGGGTGTACCCAGTTAAGTGCCTGAGTCCCCTTGGATAGGCTCAAGGCTTCCTTTAACCAACAATAGCATAGAGAATGAGTGAGCGTGAAAGAGAGTAAAGTAATGCTAAAGTAGCATGTGCTCAACATTATTCATACAAATACATTTTGATCCAAATTTTCATGATTAGAGTACACAACTGTGCATTCAAGATTCAAAGAACTTTATTACTCCCAGAGGGAAATTGCTTATTCTTGGTTACAGTTGCTTACAGTTGTTTTCCGGGAGGAAAAGAAAAGAGTAATAAATTAGACAAGGAGGAAGGAACAAAATAGTAAATCCCTAGTTGCACACTACACATGTGAAGGAAAAATCAAAAGGTATTGCGCAAATGATATGGGTAAATCAGAAATTGCACTTGAAAGTGGTATGGCCCAAGAGCATTGGTGAATATTACACAAATTGTCCATAATAATATTTTATTATTGTTACTGACAGTGACTCTTTATTTTGTACATGTTACAGGGAAGAGTTGTATCATTTTATGGCAATTGGGAGAAAAGATCGCTTATGGCACTCTGTAGAACACAAATGTGGTGTTCATTAGCATAGTCTGCTTAGCAAAGAATCAAAAATCCCAGGCCTATAAGGGAGGATCAAGTTCAGTCCTAATGATGACCGAGCTCTGACCTCTTATGAGAAAACAAATGGATACTCAAGGTGATGTTTCATTCCCTCTAGCCTCTCAGGGGTCCCAGGGAGAGTGGAACAGATGTAGCCCTGAGGACAGGGAAGGGGTGACGTGCAGGTCAAGGTTGACATACGCCAAGGTTAGGGTCAGATAAGCACGGCTGGCTCAAGGTCTGCGCTGTCCTAAGGCCAGTGAAGAGTGGGGTGAGAACAGCAGCCCTCCATGCTGGAATTGAGGATCAAGTGTTGCTCCTCAGAGACTGGATGAGATGAGATGACAGCATTTACTGTCATCTAGAGGCCTCTGGGGTCATGGTTCTCATGGTTAGCACTTAAAGCTGAAAGATGCTATTTTACAAAAGGTTTTATACAAAGTTCAGTATGTGAAGAAGTTATGTGAAGAAACAAATTCCATCTCTGTCAGAAAGTTTGTGAAAATTCTTGAATGCAATAGCAAATAGCAAGAAGCAAATTTACTTATTTTACATAAAATAACCTATTGGAAGTTGGTTGGTTTGGTGGGGGGAAAAACAGTTACTCATTATTAAGCTTGTTATTGTGCAGTTTAAATAAATGCTGTTAAGGTGGTGAAAACATCAGAAGTTGTGTCTCCAGCGATTGCAGAATATTCCAATATGCAATATGTTATCTAATTTTGACTTGATTATTGTACTAACCCAAACGATATATAAAATTTCCTGTCTCTAAAATATATAATAATAATACTTGACCACCACAGGTGTACATATAAATTCATGAAATGAGGTAGCCAACAGCTCTGGAACAAAATTGCAATTAATGTCAGATTCACTTGAAGAAGGATTAATAAGAAGTCTCTCTTTTTGCAACAGATTCAATGAAACTGTCAACCTGTGTCTCCATTAATTAGAATAGGCGAGTTGTTTGTTACACTACTTTAGCTGTCGTCTCTGCACTAATGGACTGCACTCTGCACTGTATATAGAATACTCATTCATTCCATCACATTTTAGTTAGTTATCAACCAGCCCAGCTGGCAATGTCTTGATAAAAAACATAAGTGCTAATAAACACCTTTTCACTGGTGAGCATTCAAATCTAGAGTGTAATAATCGACCACCTTTTCAAAAAATTACATTGTGCTATTCTTTCAATTCTGATTTAGATAGAAATGTGGTTACAGTTTTATGTTTACAGAAAAAATGTTGCTCCTTTGATCTATTATTTAATTTCCATCAGTAGTGCCTTGTCTTTCCTGCCAAGAGAAACAAATAAGATTAAAGATAGAAAACACAATGCAACCAATCAATATCACTCTTCAGACACTCAGGTACAGTAAGTGTCTGAATGGAGAAAAGTACTCTCAACAAGATGACAGGGGAGTAATGGTTTCACTGGAGAGCTGCTGATAAAACCTGCTTTGTATCTGGCATTGTAATAAACATAGCAAAAGTTAATATTTAATGAAGACACAGACACAGGAATGTCATCTAATTTCTTCTCATAAACCTGAAATCAGAGAAACCACATGAAGTAATCTGTATCTCTATCTGCATCTGGGATTACACTATGCAATGTTGTTTGATTCTGGAAAGATTACATTTTTGGGCGGGTTGTGCATATTTTTGATAGCATTTGCATAGTGGGCCACATAATGTGTCATTTTTGAGGAATTGTGAAAATAACAGTATTATTTGTAATATTTAGTCTTCCCATTACGAAAAAATGAAAAGGATATATCATGGTAGAGGACAAAGAACTGTGGTTATGGGCCATATTTGGGAATATTGTGAATATGTCATAAATGTGTGTGAAAAAACTTTCTCTACCTAAAAACGTTAAAACATAATATAGTAACAATTTTGAATGAAATCCAAATGGAAACATTTTAAAGACAATAATAAAATAAAATTTAAAAAAAGTAATAAAATAAAAAGAGAGAATATCATTAGTTTCAGCCATGAAAAAAGCCCACAGCCATACAGGAAAGACAAAAAAAAAAACTGACAGTGGGAGAGAATGTGTTTCCTCAAAGGTCACTTTTTCTTTGTAGTCAATAATTGACATTTAAACGTGCATTTCAAACGTCACTGATAATGTTAAGTGAGATAATGGTGCGGGAGCAGCTTACACTGCTGTGTAATTACAGCCACAATGAGATGCAAAAATGCAAATGGCTTTGTGCACAATCCAACCAGGCTTTTGTCCAGCGCACTGGCGGTTGGGCTGGATGATAGATGCCACCCCAACGATGGCATACTGCACAACATGTGGGAGCAAGAAGAGAACGAATTACACTCCCACAGAAAAAAACACTCAAACTTTCTCTCACGCACAGCACACATGCACACAAACTTATACCTTTTTTATGTATATAAAACTGTGATGATTTTAGTAATTTGCTTAAAATTGAAATACACTGTGCATCTCTAAAAAGCTTTAATAAAGTTATAAGGTTAATTGAAAATCCAGTATCTCAAAAAAATATACATATTTCCTTTCAAGTTTGAGTAAATTACTATTCATACGCAGTCAAATAGTTGTGAAACACTTTCAGAGTTTCAATGTTTAAATGAGTCCAACTGAACATTGCTGAGTGTTAATTCCTAACTACCTGGACTCCATATTAACATCACTTAACATCTATTAACAATTGTTATACTGAACTGCCTGTCACCCAACACACAGTATGACTGCAGATCAATTCCTGCTTTCTGTTTCACCCAAATGAGGATGGGTTCCCTGTTGAGTCRYMTTCCTCTKAASGTTTCTWCCTYRTYCCARRTSYGGGAGTTTTTCCTTGCCACTGTCGCCCTCGGCTTGCTCATCAGGGACAATGTGACCATTTTTTGATTCATACACATTTCATACAAACTTAAATAATTCTTTTGATTGTGTGAAGCTGCTTTGCGACGATGAAAATTGTTAAAAGTGCTATAAAAATAAAATTGAATTGAATTGAATTGAATTGAATTACACACTGGGAAATTTGCACATGTACAGTACAGTACAAATGCTGTGCATCTCTCAATTTAGTTCAATGTAAAACATGCATCAGAAGTCTACTGACGTTGACAGTTGTTCAGAAGATAATCAACACCCTCCTTAAGGAAAATAAGCCACATAAGGTGTTTTATTCTTGGAAAGTTGACTGAAAAGGAAATTGTGAAAGGGAAAAGGTGCACAAGTGACTGGAATGAAAATTGTCAAACATGCACGCTTTAAGCGAGAGTTTAACAACAAGTGGTTAAAGGCAGTGTATCAAGAGTCACCATGCTCATACATTTAAGATCATACATTTAACTTTGCTTTTTATGTGGAAATCAAGGTCCAAAAGTCCAAAAGAAGCGTGGAGTCGAGTGGAGTCGGTTGATTGAAGTCCACTGTGTGTGGTTTCCATAGCAGTGATGATCTAGGGAGCAATGTCATATGCTGGCGTTGGTCCACTGTCAAGTCTACAGTCAACAGAGTCATCGACCAGGAGAGTTTAGAGCATGTCATGCTTCCATTTGCTGCCAGGTTCTATGGAGGTGTTGATTTCCTTTCCTGCTATGGACTGGCACCCCGTTCAGGGTGTACCCTGTCTTAGTCTCTGGTTACCCTTCAGGCTCCCCACGGCCCTGTATACAGGATAAAGCAATAAGGATTATGAGTACGTGAGAGATTTCCTTTCCAAGCAGGACTTAGCACCTGCCCACAAATCCAAAATTACCACTAACTGGTTTTCTGACTGATATTACTGTGCTTTATTGGCCAGTCCACTTGCATAACCTGATTACCTTTGGGGTAGCAGTAACACCTCAGCAGTGCCACAGGCCGTGCGATTGATGTTGTTATTTATCCTTACTGGAGCCCAAAACCAAGAATAGAGTGAATAAATGTACAAAATTTTTGAGATAATGGATTTTTGATTTTCATGAGCCTTAAGCCGTAATCTTCCCAATTAAAACAAAAGACGCTTGAAATATGTCACTTTACATCTAATGAATCTAGAATATATGATAAAATATAAAGATATTCTAATTGTTTGTAATGCACTGTGTATGTATTTTATATTTACCCCTCGCGGTTGGATTTATTTTGTTTTTGACAGCCAAATATGACCTCCTTCACTTGCATAAACAGTGTCCATATCGAGTAAACAGCTACCAAATGCAAATGTACACTGACCAACCATCTCCATGCCTTTCATGTGGTTGATTAGTTACGATGGAGTAACAAGATAACAGGCCACATCTGGCCATGTAACTGCCTGTCAGTAATTTTTCCTTTATTTATGAGTCACCAAAATGGGTGTGTTTTAAAATGGAAATGAAAGTCACATTTGGAGGTTTCAGTTAAAGTTTAGTGGGGTAGCGTGCAGAGGCAAATGGCAAAAAAATGAACGACCAGAAGGAAAATAATTCCCTGTTTGAGATGTTATAGCTTTTTTAAAAAAAAATATTTAATTTGACATAATCAATAATACATAATGTAATGTAATATAACATAAACACCCTGGTAGCTCAAAGAAAATATTTCCCTAAACTGCAAAGACAGTTTTCATATTTGACATTTTTTATACTGTTTTGTGTATAAATCACACATGCATCTAGTATAATTAATTATGAGACAGACAAAAGTTCCTCTTAGCTTGTATGTAACCTTCTTTTGCAGATTATCAATTGGTATCTGATGAGAGGGTGAATGTGAGGATTACAGTGCTATTGTTATCATTGTCATGCTTCTTGGCGGACATGTTCACCCCAGTCACTCAGTCTGCCAGATGAGACTCACTGAAGTGTGAGTTCAGGAATTTCAGGAATACAAATTAGGAGGGGTCTATCCAACCTGAAGTTGATTATGTTCTGCAAGTATAAAAGCTCTACTTATTATTGTATTGTAGCAAAAAGAAGATGTGGTCTGGTATGAAGAATTTTACTGGTTTTAAAGGTAAGTATGGCCGGGCTGAAGGGGACCTAAGATGTACGAAGACGAACAAGAAAGACCCGGCCAGCCATGACAATGCCTCAAACTCAAGCCATGTGTGTACACACACATACTACACATCCTAACCATCCTAAACACACATCCTAAACACACACACGCACACACACACACACACACACACTACACATCCTACACACACACACACACACACACACACAAACACACTAAACATCCTACACAAACGATGACCGGTCCACCATTATAATGTCTACCTGCGGCATTATATTCACCACCAAACCCCGCCCACATTGAGTAACATGTGCAACCGGCTCTGGTCGATCGGGCTGAGCACCGTTGCAATCGTCACCCGGGTGCACCAGATAAACATGTCCAGTCATGTCGAAGCCCTAAACTTATGCCATATTTAGTAACAGCCATATAAATATGCCATATTTAGTGACAACCGTTGTCTGTTTGGAGGTCTTAACATGCTCAATCTCGGCACACAGGTTGTGTGGTACGCCTGGGTGGCGATCGCACAGATGATTGGGTGTTTGCTTATCAAATTTTCTTTTTCAATTATTACTGTACATTGCAGACAGAGATGGGTCTGAGAGACTTTTTTTTTTATAATAAAATAGTTTTACAGTTTTTACATTGGTCTGTACCCACCTCTTAAAAATGAGCACACCATTGCAATACTCTTAATACAATTGTCTTTACTAGCTTAAATTTGTTTATAAAAATTCACTAAGCCTACCAAATTACTTCTTGTCATACATGTTTCTAACACAACATAACAATTGTCTAAATGTAATAATTAATATTAATGAAATGTTTCAATAATGCAGAAATACATCTTAATTGTACAAATCCAAAATTTCAACATAAAATTAAGCAAAATTAAAATACATTATTTTAAAACAAATAAATCTAAATAAAATTGTAAATATGGAGCATTTGTTAATAAACTTATATTTATATAATTGCTGGTCATTGTGATCTTTTTGGATTGGGCCACAAGTTTTCATCAATATCACACCTTATATTCTCTTTTTCAATACACCTGGGGAAAAAAAAAAATCGTTGAATGGCCAATCCATCACTGGCAATCTTCCACAGATTTTTCCTGGCATATTTCATTCAATGCATTCAATACGAACATTCGATTATGTAGATAGGATCATATACCTTTCACATCCATGAGATACATTTTTTTTTGTAAAAATTGTTTTAAGGGATGGTGATTAACATGAGAGGAAAAGTGATCGTGAGAGAAGGCATGGCAAAATGCATCATTAGTGGAATGTCTCATTGTCCCATACCATTATGAGTGTTGGGACATATCAGCCCACATAAATTTCTCGTCTCTGAAAAGTTTTATGCTATTGTTGGCAATGACCATTTTAACAATTGCAGTTTGATGAAAATCTACTCACCACCCCCAGGTACTCAACATCCCAGTAGGACTAACCTTCAGTTACTAAGGATGAAATGCAGATTCACACAATACTTTTTGGAGGCTTCAGTCAATATGCAATATTGGTGAAAAAAGCAGTTTGGTCAGGTGCCCTTTTTAAAAGGCCAAACCTACAGTATGGGTTTGTTAGAATATGTTCTCGATAGATGCCACTGAAGCCTCTCTCATGGAGAGACCACAAGTTATCACAAATATAGCCTCCTAATCTAATCAGAGGCAACTAATGTTGGTCTCCATTTCTGTGTTCCTCCACCACCCCTTCACTCATTACTTCTTTCTATACTACTACTACAATTGTACTTATTTTTAGACTTTCAGTATATTTCAATATAAAATTACTGTGGAAATGGATAAAATTGTTGTAAAAATTATTTTTGCTATGTTTTAAACTCTAACAGATTTTGGCAATGATAGTTTTAAAAAATAGTTCCTGTTGTGCTCACTGCGTGAAGAGTTAAAAACTGTAATAATATACTGTAGCATATGTTACCAAGAGTCACAAGCCATCTCTCTGCAAGGCTTTTCCACTGTAGAGATCCTAAAGTAACCCTACACTTATAAAAATAAATCGTATAATTATAACAATATAATTATGACACACATTTCCACACATTTGAATGATGTTAGTTCAACTTATTAACTTATCAACTTATTATGATGATGATGATTATTATTATTATTTATTTATTTATTTATTTGTAATTTTTTTTTTTTATCATTGTACAGCACTTTGGTCAACTTCGGTTGTTTTTAAATGTGCTATAAATAAATTTGACTTGACTTGACTTAACTTAATCCATGTAAATGGAACTGAATAGGAAAATTAATCTTGAGCCAATGAAATCAAATCATTTTCATTTGAACTGTCTTGTAGCTTTAGCTTGTACAGTGGAACCTTGGATTATGAGCATATTTCGGAAGCGGGCTCGTATTCCAAAATACTCGTAAACCAAATTTAATTTTGCCATAAGAAATAATGACAACTCAAATTATTCGTTCTACAGCCCAAAACAATAAATACATAAAAATAATTAATACAACATATAAAGTAAAAATAAAACAAATTAACCTGCACTTAACATAAAAAAAAAGTAAAAAATAATTCTAGACAGTTAAGTGTTTCCTTTTGTGCGCGCAGGCGCCGTGTATTTGTATGTGTGTGTGAGTGTGTGTGTGTGTGTGTGGGTGTGTGTGTGTGTGTGTGTGTGTGTGTCGTCTTAAACAGTAAAACTCCAGTGTTTCAGTGAAATTCAGTTAATTAAATAAAGTTAATGTAATTTTGTTTAGTTCAATCAACATAACAGTCATGATTTTGTATTAATCTATTAAGTTAATTAATTAAAATGATTCTAAAATTAATATTGGTATGTTTGAACAAAGGAAAAAAGTTTGGTTCATCCAGTTAATTCAATAAACAGTTATACACATAGTTAAAACATAGTTTTACAATGAACATTTTTAGTGTTAAACATTTTATCGTTGGAAAAATGTTAATCGACATTCTGTCTTTACTTAAAAATAAGTTATCTTAACTTATTACAGTAAGTTACAATTTTAATACCATTAAAGTAATAATACAAGTGTAAAGTAAAATAAAAACATGCAGCTTTTAAATGAAAGGATTTACAAAAAATTAACAGCCTCCTTTAACAGTAAAAAGTACACCTTATTGAAACTTAAAAAGAGCAACTAACACTTGTTATTTAAAGAAATACTAACATTTGAAAGCAAAGTACCATTTTTACGATGTTTTACTTTTTTTCTAACAAGAACATGTTTACCAAAACGTAAATAATAATACAAGAAAATGTAATTATTAGAAGAAGTTACAAAAATAACATTAAAAGAAAAAAAGTAAAATAAAAGCATTCTGCCTTTAAATTAAATGATTTACAAAAATATACGTGGGGAAAATATAGCCTTCTTTAGTGAACTATACCTTCTAAAAAAAAAAAAATAACATTGCAGCTATTTAAATGAAGATTTAAAGGCATCACCTGGTCAGCACTGGAAAGAAATGTGCTGCAACAACCAGTGCAACATTATGGGGAAAAAAAACATAGGTCCTGCCTCTTAGCCCTTGTCTCACATCACAGGGCCTGTGAAAGGAGGCACTGTTATTTTTTAAGACCTGGACCTGACAGCTTGTCTAAAAAAATTCAAAAGTATCTCTTAGATCCTGGGGATAAGCCAAGTTTAAACCATAAATTAGACCAACCATGATAGAACATGCATTAGCTACATTGTCCAAGTTGAAGTACTTGGATGCCTTCAATGATGACACCAACATCTGCATATGGGTCTGCAACATCTGCCCCATCATGCTTGATCGCTTAGATTTCGAGAGTAGTGTTGCTCCATCCTAAAAATGGCAAGTACAAAACAAAACAGTTACCAACAGATCAAGGGGAAAAATAGGAACTGGTTTTAGAGATTTTTTTAGATTTAAAAAATGTAAATACCATGTACTCCTTCACTAGGTTTTGAAGGATCTTCATTTAGGTGGACCACTATGGCTTTCAGGATGCATTCACACTTTTTTCAATGGTGATGCTTTAATCAAAATGAAATTAGAATTAGTACTTTTTACTGTACATCTTATATTTATTTAGTCTTACACATTCTCCCCCTGCTGTATTTTACAAAGTCAAGTGCTTCCATTAACAAATAGTCTCAAATCAGAAGCACTGTATGGGATACACATAAACTGTATAAGCAACACAGAAAGTCATTATTTTCTCGATCTTCTGTTTTTAAAACTCCCCTACATAAAATGTAGCCAATTTGTCCAGCTATTTCTGTTGTTAAAATGACGGTCAATGGCGAGTTCTTTTTCTGAATCATCAAAAGATAAAAAATCATCTTGATAATTGAGGCTTTAGAACAGAAACTCACTTTTAACTTTTATTTTTGTGTACAAAGAGTTGAAAATAACAAAATATTCAAATTTAGATGAAATATTCTTTAGACATATTATGCATTGTGTCACGGCGTGCGCCTGTGATGGGTGTGCGCCCAAATCTATTATCGCCCCTTGCTCACTTCGTAGGCTCCCTAAGTAGGCGGCACCACTTCTGCAGGTGTACGAAGGGACGGGGCCGCCTATGCGGGCCGGCTGGCAGTGATAAACGTTAATAGGATCTGGGGCTTGCTCCACATTATAAAAGCAAGGCGCGGAGTTTAGTCCAGGGAAGAGCGTAACGCGGTGGAGCTTGAGAGTGGCATGGGAGTGGGGAAATGGAACGTGCCCCAGAGACTTAAAAAAAGGACATTGGATTTCCGCCCTTTGAAAGAGCTGCACGAGCTCCCATGGCATCCTTCGTTCCCGCGTCGAGCCCGCCTTCGCGTCCTCGTCGCTGAAGAGGAAAAGGCAGCGAAGAGGACGGCGTTAAGGTCGCCGATCCCAGCCGGGAAAGCCGCCTGGCCGACGGACGTCCGAGCGAGACTCCCGCCTGAGGCCGCGCCCACAGAGAGCTGGGAGGGGCCAGGCCGGCCATCGACAGCGGGGAGGAACCGAGAGGGAGCGTGCAGGAGTGCTGCCTCCACGTGCTCCATGCTGCCACTCCACCCACCGCCACCAGTTCCTTCCCTTTCCTTCCCCTATTTATTTCAAATAAATTACCCCTTTCCCCTAAGATCTCACCTCGTGTCTGTGTTTCATGGTGCCGTCCGTGCAACTTTGGGTCGGACCCGTTACAATTATTAGAAATGATGAAGAATTTAGGGAGCATACCTGACATAACTGACAGGATGTCTGTGATCTTCTGTGTGGCTGCTCCTCCTTTCTTTTTTTTTTTTTTTTGAGGAGCTGGGAGGAGAAATGATCAAACTGACCCATTGATTTGGACACCAAAGGAATTGTTGTAATCCTGCTGAATTCCACAGATATCTGATACAATTTCCAAAAAAAAAAAAAAGAGACAGGACATCGTTTCCTTTACATAAAATTGCATAAATGCAATTGCATAAATGCAATTTTAAATGCATAAAATTAAAAAAATCTCACCTGTTTGTCCAAACATGTTCTCATTTCTCTGTTTTTGATTCTCAAAAAATGGCGCCGATCTAAATGAGCTGAAGAGCGTCTTGGGTTACTTAGCTGTAACCCTCTTCCCTGATAAAGTGGAAATGAGATGCTGTGTGAAAACGCTATGGGAACATCTCTTTGTTCTCCGGTTGTGAAGCCTGTGTATGTCAAAACCGCCGAATACTTCGGCTTATAACCTCTGCCAGGCATGACGTCACCGAATAAGGTGCACCTMCAGGTTATAAATAGGYGTGAACCGYAAACATCCTCAGGTCAATTTTGTCTGAAGGACGTCCAGGCACGCCAGCAGTGCGGCATTGAAACGCAGCATCTCGTTCCTGCTTTATCAGGGAACAGGATTACAGCTAAGTAACCCGAGACGTTCCCTTTAAAAAGCTACACTCGATGCTGCATGAAAACGCTATGGGAACGAGAATACCAACGCCACACTGCAAGTGTCTGTACCCCCAGGTTGTGTAGCGTGTGTGCACAATAGTCAAGGAGGTCTCAGACCTAGCTCTGGGATGCTGACTCAAGGATCCATGAACCCGGAGTAGCATTGACATCCAGACTATAAAATCTAACAAACGTGTGTGGAGAGGACCAGCCTGCTGCATCACACACCTGCTGCAGAGGGACGCCTCTTGCCAGAGGAATTGATGAGGCAATCGCCCTGGTTGAATGAGCCCTGATTCCCAGAGGTGAAGTGTGACCACGCACCAATTTTCACCAATGCACCAATTTTTAAATACACTCCATTTGAGGACATAAGTTCTTCTAGTGGAGGGAGCCATGGCACTTACAATGGTTTCAATTATGCTGGCTGGAAGACCAGCATCCCTTAGTTGGTCCCCTCCAGAGCTCGGGCCGGGGATGAAATATTGTCCACTGTGCCTGAGACAGAAGATCCCTCCTCACTGGAATCACCCAGGGTGAGCCGTCGAGGAGAGATATTAGATCCGAGAACCACACTCTGGTTGGCCAATGGGGCGCTATCAATAAGAGGCGCAAACCCTGTTGACTGACTCTCGCCAGGACTCCTGGGAGCAGAACTATGGGTGGAAACGCATAAAGGCGTAATCTGGGCCACGTGTGGGCCATCGCGTCCAGACCCAGGGGAGCTGGAGGAGTCAAAGAGTAGAAAAGGGGACATTGTGCTGCCTCTTGTGAGGCAAAGAGGTCCACCTCTGCTACATAAAATCTTTCCCAGATTTGACTGACTACTTCGGGGTGGAGTTTCCATTCCCCATGTGTCACAGCTTGTCTGGACAGCAAGTCCGCTCCCACATCCATATGCCCTGGAATGTAAATCGCCCTGAGGGACAGGAACTTGTCCTATGCCCGAAGCAAAATCTGCTTCAAGCGGCACAGACGCAATTCACCATGGCAATTTATATAAGAGACTACCATAGTGTTGTCCACCCGCACTAGAACATGGTAGCCTCCTAGCTTGAGGACCGAAGACTATCACGTGTTTCCTCCGAACCACGTGACGCCAGCCGACCGCATCTTTTTCGAACTGCTCACTCGCGCACCGTTGGGGGCGGCGTAACACACTCGGAGGACAGCGCTATGCGCTCCCTCCGTTGCGCGAGCTCACAGACGCCCCTGACCGGCCGTGAGAGGTTTTTGAACTTTAATGTTCTGATGTAGACCCACAAGGATCTAGAATTGGATGCACCCCCCCCCCTTTTTTTTAACCAAAAAAAAATAAACAGCAGTAGCAGCCTGACTGTGTAGCTTCCTGTTTTTCGTATTGTTCCCGCGAAAGTTCCTCGTCTGTTTGGAACAGCGTTTTAGATTATATTTTGTTTAGTTTTTTATAATTATATATTTTTCCCATTTTACGCTTTAATACTACTGGACTTTATCCAAATTTTTGCGCTTTTTGGGAGAACGCGAGTATCATCTGACCAACAACAAACGAATCCATCACCAAATAATCACAACTCCGGCACAAAGGTACATTATTATGTCTACCATTCAGCTCGCTCAGTGTGTGGAGTGCAGGATGTTTAGACATTCTTCCTCCGTCATTAGTGATAATTTTATTTGTGATAGGTGTGTGTTAGTTAGCGCCCTGACGGAGAAGATAGTAGCATTAGAGGAGC
>QMIH01001488.1:127667-139630 GCA_003987875.1 Clarias batrachus | reverse complement strand
GTTGTGAGGAGGCTACTTCCATGGAAGCGAGAGAGGAAGATTCTTCCGCTCCTTCACAAGAAGCGCCGGAGCACGCTTGCGAAGCGGAAGCTAAAACTTCCTGATCCGGAGAGAGCGAGAGAGAAATCGGAAATTCCATCTTGGGCGCGTCTGCCAGATCAGCACGCGAGCCCCAGGAATGCGCCGCGGCTCGAGGTTTCTCTTTAAAGAAAGCACTTTAATAGGGAGAAGATCACAGTACTCACATTCTCCCTGAAGCCCGAGGCGAGCGTGTTCTTCCCCAAGCACTCGAGACAAAACTCGTGAAGATCGCTCTTCGAAAGAGATCTATCACACGGAGGCACGCATCTCTTAAGCAACTCCGCCATATCGGTGAGTTAAAGCTGTTATTTTTATTTTGCTTTCGTTACAGCTTGTACATGCACACGCAAACACAAAGCGGTCTTGAAGACAAAAAGATCTGAGGATGTTTCCGGTTCACTCCTATTTATAACCTGCAGGTGCACCTTATTCGGTGACGTCATACCTGGCACAGGTTATAAGCCGCAGGTATTCGGCGGGTTTGACATGCACAGGCTTCACACAACTGGGCAACAAAGAGATGTTCCCATAGCGTTTTCACGCAGCATTGAGTGTAGCTTTTGAAAGGGAACAGGATTAAGCGCTATAGATGATGAGTGAGAAACTGAATATTTTGACTGGGATTAGTTCATATTTTCACTTTGGCTGAAATAACAGCGCTGAAGTGGTAGAAGTGAATTTTAACACGCTGGAGTGGTTTTAAGATAAAACTTCATCTTTATCTGATCGACTTTTTCCATTTCTCATCTGTGATTCTCTCTCGGATTACCGAACAGCGAGTGTATTTGTCTGAGCACCAAAGAAGTACAACTTAGTGTAAACAAGGCGTCAGATACTCAACCTTACAGAATGTGATTTCTGTCTATTAATAAGTGAGACAGAGAGTTCTGCTGTACAGAGAGACACACAGACATGGACGTGGACTTCATCCTCAAATAATAATTATAATAATAATAATAATCATAATAATAATAATAATAATATCACTCATTACATTAAAGATCAGCAGATTATTATTAGATTTAACATTTTTTAACTGTTTCTACAAACTCTTTAATCATTAATGACACGTACCAACACTAGTATAAAATATATTTAAAAATTATATAATGCATATATAGATCATGCATAAGTATAATAAGGTTTAGCACCCATGATGAGATCTCCACCGAACCTGCTGAGATCTGAATGTACACCTGAGAGTCTGAGGAAGGTTCGGAAGAAAGTAGCACAGGATGACATGAGTGCATCAAAATAATGTCGATCCAGTTAATTTACAGCCAGTAGAGTTTCTATGGAGAAGCTTTCAGAGATATCCAGCTCGTAAAAGTAGACAGACATGAAGCTCTCTTTATAGCAGGGTTTCAAGTTTAATGCATGAGGGATGAATCAGCTAAATATTTATCTTTCAGATCAGACTTGCCTATAAGTCTGCAAAAAACTTGTAAAGCCTGGGTGGAGGAAGTTGTAAGATAAGGAGGTGTGAGGGGTGTGTTTAGAGGAGAGTGTTTAGAGGGGTGTGTTTAGAGGGGTGTGTTTAGAGAGTGTTGATTGAGTTTATATGATCTCTGAGAGAGAAGAGAGCCTCTGAGAAGATGAAGATGACTCGTGTGTGTTTGGTGCTGGGCTTCGTCCTGATCATGGCGCTCTACTTGGATGCTCAGCGTGAGTGTTTGTGTAGCTGTACAACAGTAGTGGTGCATACAGTATTGTTAAATTGAACTGTAGATGTTTTACGGTAATTTTACACCAGTACACAACTTGTGCAACAGTCAGACTTGATAAATGGCAGTGAGATGTGTCCAGGGTGGAGCTTCTGAGCAAAGATCAGGACTGATGATGCTCCATGCAGAGAAGATTTTCTCCATCAGGGCTCTGATTGTTCGAGGCTGATTTTGACAGACTTCAGACGATTTGATCTTCTATTGTTGGTTTTGACGCTTATTTGGTCTGAAAAGATTTTTGAGCTCATGTATGTTGTAATGTAACAATGACTAGAAATGTCAGACATCTGAAATATAAACGTGTTCACTGCAACGACACATTTAGTGTAAGAATCAAATAAAAACGCGTGTTGTGTGTCAAATGTAACAGGACAGGTAAATGTGCAAGTTAATTCTATGATTAGAGTTAGAATAAGATAAAGGTTAGAATTAGGATAAAGTGTTCTCTTGATTTATTCTAGTAGAACACATGGTCCCGGGTCGACATGAACACCTCTCATATACATGTGGTGCATTCAAGCCAAACCTGTTTGACTAACTGTTGCCTTACTGTTTTTTTTTTTTTTTTTATCTGTATATTTGACTAGACGACTGACTGTCTCTTTCTTGGCTTTAGCTCACGCTGCACATCCAGAGGACTGTTGTTTCAATTTTTTTGGTGGAAAAATTCCTTCCCAGAACATCCTGGAGACCAAAAAGACAAGCTCGAATTGTGCACAGGAAGGCTACATGTGAGTAACTGATCTCCTTTTTAATGTAATTTAATATTAAAAATGAAATGAAATCCATTTCTAAATGAGATAAATGTGTCTAAATAATAAGATAAATGTGTCTGATAACAGTGTATCTCTGTTTACGTGTGTTTCAGTGTTAAAACTCTTAAGCACACCAAACTGTGTGTTCGTGAAATCAACGCCAATTAACAGACTTCAAGTTAATGCTGCAACTGAGCTGCACCATAGACACACACACACACACACACACACACACACACACACACACACACACACACACACACACACACACACACAATTTACTGGTGCTTAATGTCATGCAAATTCAAATAAAGTCCTAAACACACTGTGTTCACTGTGATTCAGTTTATTTTGAATCTTATAAATAAACTTTACTGTATATACACATGCATGCTGTTTATATTTGTGTCAATTCAGCTAAAAGTGCATCAGTGAGCTCTCTCTCTCTCTCTCTCTCTCTCTCACACACACACATACATACACACACTAATGATAGAAAGGGTGCACATACTTTTAGCCATACAGATTAAATCTTGATTATATAACTTTATAGATGTTACATTTGTAGTATAGTATAGTAGAGCTGTACTTAGATATATAGTTATTTATATATTATTATACTGTATAAAATATAAAATATATAATATAACATCTCTTACTCATCACTCTAATCGATTAGGTTTAATCCATGATATCAAAAATAAATCAGTCTATGGATAATATCAGCTGTACTGTTTTGGTTAAACAATTCAGATTGTTTATGCTTCCGTCACGTCTGACCCCATCAGTGGCCCTGAGAAGCTCAGAACATTGCATGATGCTGCCGGCACCGTGCTTCACCACACCGGTGGTATTAACCAATGGATGAGCAAAGCTGGCTTTGGAATTGTAGTGCATGAAGTTCAAGTAAATTTTTTTCATTGAGGCCTTTAGGTGCCTCTCGTGTGGCTTTAACTAGCCGTTCTAGAGCAAAGACACGGTTGATGTCAGTGTTTCTGAATGTTCACGTCTCTGGAAGCTCTGCCACGGTGGAATAACGTTACGGTGGTCATCTCCCTGAACATTTCAATGTTCTTAAATCAAACTCAAATCTTCTTTATCTCTTTTAGAAATGGTTGTATTGTATCATGAAGGTCAGCAGAGAGGTACTTACAGTTCATGGATTGATTCACGGTCTGTCATGCACTGTTAAACCTTAAACCCTTTCCACAAATTATGTCAAAACAATTACTAATCTAAATGAGATCATGGAGTTTTAGATGACGTTTAATTTGATTTCATTTAAAATTAATCTGCAAATAAATAAATAGTACAAACATGATCTCTCCGTCATTATGAATTGTTGTGTGGAAATGAACAGACAAGACAAAATAAGGCCTTTAATGCTTTTGGGATTTTTAAAAATTCAAGCAAATAAAAAAGAAAAAGAAAAAAGAAAGTATTTTCATTTTAAAACCATTTTTTATGCACCGGCAAACTGCAAGGTCCGGAATGTTGGTAGTTGAAATTAGAATGTTACAGATTTATATCTCATTCACCACAAGTTCTAAACACACACACATTTATCCCACCCTTCTTACTGATGATAACGTTTGTGTGAACTTGCTTAAACAACATTAAACCACAGCAATTTAAATAGATGGAGCTTCACCAGCCTATAGACTAATCTTGAATCGAGATCTTCTGCACGTGTTTGTAAAGCCTGAGTCGAGGATGTGGTGAGGAGAGGGGTACACGGGGGCGGGACAAAAATACTTACATTTAAATAATTGTTTGTATAAAAACAGCCGGTAAAAGGCAATTTGATCAAATTTGAGAGGACATCAGAGCTTCACACACCCGCTGAGAACATGAAGATGAGCCGTGTGTTTTTGGTCCTGGGTTTCGTCCTGATCATGTCGCTTTACTCAGACGCTGAACGTAAGTTTATTACACACTTCTTAATCTGTACAACGTTAGCAGTGTCAGTGATCTCTTTTTTTATAGCTTTATTTTTCAAAAATATTATATAAAAAACATAACAATACAACAATAAAAGTGACAATACAACCACCTTTTCTCTCTTTTTCCTAAAGAACAAACATAGATAAATAAAAAAATAAGTAAATAATAGTAAATTTATAGTAAAAAAAAGTAAATATATATAATAAACAATAAAAAATAGATAAATAAAAAAGGGGTTTGGATGGTGATAATAATATTATATACACATGTATTCATACATACATCTGTACTTGTATATACATACATAACATTTCTTCCTCTGATCGAACCTATTTTAATCCTTTAGTTGCAAATCAAATTGAATTGAATTGAAGATAGTATGAACACACGCTATTAGCTACAGCGGTTTACTCAGGGTAGGAGAGGTCACGCTGTGCTCCCTTATTGTATCCCTTAAAAATGTAAAATGTAAGTTGTAAATTTATGTTGTTACATGTATGTCGCACCCTGGTCCTGGAGGAACGTTGTTTCCTTTCACTGTGTACTAACTGTATATGGCTGGAATGACAATAAAAGCCAACTTGACTTGACTTGAAGCACCTTGTAGATCTACAATGAGTCACTGATTCTCATCTGATGCTCTCTGCAAAGTATTGGCACCCTGTGCCTTGTTCAGCAATGGAAAGGATCGCACTGATTTTCAGTCACCATTCTCAGCACAGTGGTCTGATTATATCACAGGGGGTATTATTATTATTATTATTATTATTATTATTATTATTATATGATAAATTATATGTTTTGTATTAATACAATTTTTTATGTTATTTTCTACAGTATGAGAATAATGTTAATGTCTATTATTAATGTCTTTATCAGTGATGATGATGATGACGATGATTTCATGATGTTATTATAAGTATTATTGCAATAGTATTAACTAGTATTAATAGGATTACATAAATTCAGCATTTTATTTCCTGAAGAAACCAGAAAGATTTTTTTCGTTTATGTGACTTTGACTGAAACGTTGTGTGTCTCTTACTCAGCTGAAGCGCTTGCGCAGGCGGAGGGCTGCTGTTTCACCTTTTTCAGTGGCACTGTTCCTTCCCAAAACATCCTGGAGGCTAAGCGGACGGGCGCGCACTGCTCACAGCAAGGCTTCATGTGAGTGTCTGATGGTTACTGTTTTATCTCATGATTAAATGGAAAACAGTTCAATAAATTCCATTTCTAAATGTGATAAGAATATGTGTGTGTGTGTGTGTGTGTGTGTGTGTGTGTTTCAGTGTTAAGACTCCTAAGTTCTCCAGCCTGTGTGTTCGTGAACTCAGCGCCAAATGAAAAGCCACAACTGGATGCTGTGTCCTGAGACGCACCGTGCACTCTCACACACGTGCACACGCAACTAATAAAGTTTAAGCTTTAATCATTAATTCAACGCATTTGACTTTTAATGAATGTTTAACATGATGCTTAATGCAGTGCAGACTCTAATAAAGTCATGATTGCACCACTGAGTGACCTGCGTGAGTTATTACGTTACTGTGATGCGAGACCATCTCTGAAATAAAAGATGAGTAGTGTAGAAGATCATGATTCTTTTATTACAGTTTTTAAGGAGATCAAATCCCACTGATACTGAAGGCACCGAGAAAACCTTGTGAGAGACAAACTGTCTCTCTCTCTCTCTCTCTCTCTCTCTCTCTGTCACAGCAAAAGAACACAATCTCAAACATCTCTGAGCTCGTAGGACATCCACAACAAAGCAGAGAGCACTTTCCATTTGAGTGTGTATTAACGCCCTGTGATACATCCTGAGCAGCAGATCGAACAGATATGATCTTCAGGTTACAGTACGCGTGTCTCAGAGGAACAAGTCTCACGTTAAGCATCTCAAACTGATAGCTGTTATGTGATGGGACAAGTAGGAGGTGGGAGGGGAATTGACAGATGATTCATTTGAGGAGGAAACGGGGAAAAAAACAACAATAATTAGAAATAATTTGAATCTGTATGTACTGAAACGCAAGATGATTAAACACTTCATGTCTCCCTGAAGAACAGCATAAAGAATTTGAGAAATTATTTTGTGTATTTTGACATATACTCACACATATATGATATTATTATTATTATTATTATTATTATTATTATTATATTAATAGTGATTGTGAAAAGATTGATTAACAAAACGTTCTTTAATAGGTTGAAGCCACTTTCAAACAACTCCAGTGAAACCTAAAACCAAAACCAATGTTCCAAAGATTAAAGAAATTATAATAATAAATCAGCAGATGAAATGCCCTAAAAGATGAATATCACAAAAGTGCAGATTTATATCACGTTCATAAAGTACAATTACAATGTAAACAAAGATTCTCCCGTTTGGAAACGCGAGCACGTGTGTAAAAGCTAACGTGCATCGAATGTTTGTTTTATACACAACTGCATTCAGTTTGCATTCTGTGCTCACAAGGTGACAGATGGAAACGTTTCTCATACTGTAGGTCTCATAGATAAATCTTGATGATAGATCTTCAGAAGATATTTGTATGGCCTGGGTGGAGGATGTGGTGAGACAAAGAGCAGTATGTAGATGTACAGGGGGCGGGGGAAAACGTGTCTTTATGTAGACATATGTATATAAAACTCGACAGTACAACCTGACTCAATCAAAAGATCAACCTGACTAGATCGACTTAGACTTCGACTTAGATCTTTGAGAGAGAGACGAGATCGGAGCTTCACGTGTCTGGGAACATGAAGATGAGCCGCGTGTGTCTGGTCCTGGGCTTCGTCATCATCATGGCGCTTCACTCAGATGCTCTGCGTAAGATTTTCACAGATTATTAATTTAGTCAAATTTAGGCCATTTTTGTAGGTCTAAACTGAGTTACTGTATCCACAAAGTATTGGCACCCTCTGTCCTGTGATATAACTATCGATGGTGGTCTGGTCTGATTCTGTTGTTTGCTGGTGTAGTGGCGTGCCAGCGTGGGATAGACGGGCTTGGTGTGTAACGGGTTATTGTAAAGCAATAATTATTACCTTCGTGTATGAAAAGTGAAATAAAAATGTGTATGTTTCATGTAAAGTTTCCTTTAGCCAAAATAAAATTATTATAGACCAAATTAATTATTTGTCAAAATTAGGATTTGAATTTTAAATATAAAAAACATATAACGCACAGGTAAAAATCTAAATGATTAATATTTAGGAAATGGAGAATTATTACAATAATAATGTCATTTATTTGTACCTATGATGAATTTAACTGATTTAAATTATGAAACAAATATATCAATATTATTTTTATTATTACGAGTATAATGATGCTAGTTTTAATCCTACTACTCTACTAATAATAGTAATAAATACATAAATTAATTAATTAATGAATGAACATTACTAATAGTCCCTTTTACCCAAAGAACTGAAGGAAAATGTTTTCATGACATTTATGAGTTAATGTTTGTCTATCGCTCTCTCTTTTTTAGCGGACTCCATCACACACCCTGAGCCCTGCTGTTTCTCTTTTTTCACTGGCAAAATACCTCCTCAAAGCATTTTAGAGGTTAAAAAGACGGACGCACAATGTCCTCAGCAAGGCTTCATGTGAGTACTTGACAATCACTGCTTTATTGCGTGATATAAAAAAGTTAAATGAAGTTTATATCTTAATCTTTGTAAGACTGTATTGATGTGTGTGTTTTCATGTTTGTGTTTCAGTGTTAAAACTCCTAGGCATGAAAATCTGTGTGTCCATGAAGTCAACGTCCCTGAACCGTCTAAATCTTAATCCTGCAATGGACACGCAACTCCTGCAAGTTTATTAAGATGCGTACAGATCTTAGTCTAGTGCTCAATGCGATGCACATTCAAATAAAAATGTAAACACACCCAGAGTGAACTGCATTATTTATAGCCTATAATCTCTCAGAATAAACGTAGGGGGATTTTTTTTTCATTAAAATATAAAGAAATAAAAAAAAAACAAGTTTCCTGTTTTTGTGTCTCAGAAGTAGCACATGAGCTTAACATGAACTGGTTTGTTAAATGCATTTTATCCCCCCAATCTGATTGATCTGATTTATGATTTATACATATACATATTATACATACAGTGGAACCTTGGATTACGAGCATAATTTGTTCTGGAAGTTTTCCCCTAATAAATAATGGAAACTCAAATTAAATTATTTGTTGCACAGCCCAAAAAAATAAATACGTAAAAATAAAACAAATTAACCTGCACTTTACCTTAAAAAAAGGAAAAATAAATCCCGGTATATAAGTGTTTCCATTTATGCGCACAGATGCTGTGTGTGTGTGTGTGTGTGTGTGTGTGTGTGTGTGTGTGTATAATGTGCATGCACACAAACACATTAACGAAAAGACCCGGAAAAGTTTTTTTCACGACCCGCCAAGCCACAGCTCTGCCATGATTACATGAGCCCTCATGTTCCACGTTCCCAATCGCTCCTTATGTCTCTCCGCCTCACCTTCCGCTCACCACACACCTGTGCGCCATGGCTAATCATCTCTCTGTTACGTGATGCGGTATGCAGAGCCGCACCACGCGATGTTTTTTTAATTATAAGAGCCCTTATGCTGGGCGTTAGAGTGGGTCAATGAAATAGGAGATAGTGAGAGTGCTTGTGATACACACGGGAAGACCCTCCCGTTTGGCGATAGCGTGGGATTATTAATTAAGGAACTGAAAAGGAAAATAAATGAAAAAGTGAAAACATAAAATAAACAGAGCTCCGCCCTCTACACGAGAACGGACGGGGCTCTGGAAAATAAAACAAAACTTGTCCTCTCGGGGCGTTCACCCTACCGAGGACTTTGGGAGAGAGAGAGAGAGTGTTTGTGCTTCGTGCACTAACAAACTGTATTGAGCGCGCACGCTGAACTGCTGCGTGTCGCTCTCTCTATTTATCTCTCTCTCTCTCACTCGCTCTCACCGGCGTCTTAAAGTAGACAGAGGCTGGGGCTTTGCCTCTGTCCCTAAACAGCTGTCTGTCTGTCTTTTATTTTATTTTATTTCTTTCTTTTCTTTGGCCCWGATACCTTCACCGGTGCTACCTAAATGAGCGCTGGTATCAGGACCCTTAAATAAACATGCCGTCAGGTGTGGCTCATTCAGGCTGATTGCCTGACGGCGGCGTTGCCTAGCAACCGTGTGTATAAATGGCAGTGCTTTTGCCTGTTCAACAGTTTAAGCACGGCTCTGCCCCTCGCGCGACCCGCGTCGTTACACTCTCTTACCTGTTTTAACCACACACTGACACCACCACGTCGCCAGATTATTGAGTGCCTGCCATAGTCCAATTTTCTTGATACCGACCACGCTTTGTTTTTCCCCGACCTCACTCTTGCTTCACGTTTTGTATTCCCACGCTCACGGACTGTATGATCGACCATCGGATTTGTTTGACGACTACGAACTCGGATCACGGACTCATTGTCTTTCTGGCTCGCCCACGATCACGAAAATCTCCCATGGCTCCTGAATCGATGAACGCATCCGTTTGGGCTCTCTGGATCCCGGTCCCTGAGAGTGTAGCTGGTAGGAAGATCCCTGCATGATGGAGTCTTCGGTTTTGAGTCGCACCTGACCCCCATCTGTGGCTTGCTGTGCCATGGGCGTCGCTTGTCCCCTGGGAGCCCCGTGCATGGGCTCACCCATGTCTTCAGGCTCAAAATCAGGGACAGGATCTGAGGCCTCAGGCTCTGTCCCCATGGGCAGAGGTGAGACTTCGCTCCAGGGGGACGACTGGCTAGGCGCGTGGAACGGTTTTTGTGGGGTGGAGGTGGATGACGGCGGTTATCCACACGGATTGCTAGGTAATAAAATACCTTGAGATAAAATTTCTCCAGATCCTTTGGAGGATAATGTAGCTCATCCTTTAGCTGCTCGGAGAGCCCTTGAACATACGCAGTCATAAGGGCTGCGTCATTCCACCCGAGCTGGCGGCCCAAGTCGACTCCAGAATCGACTCGCGGCCAGATGGAAACCCGTAAGTAGCTGCCGCCTTGAGCGGATTTTTGGGCAGCTTATTAATCTCACGCATCTGCGAAATTAAGTCAGGGTTTCTGCATGCTTATCAAGCACCCTCGCTTGACCCCCACCAATTTGGGCACCTGCTCCAAGCCCGCGGGCTCTTCAGATGGTGTGTTTTTAATGATAAGAGCCCTGACACAGGGCTTTAGAGGGGGTCAACGAAACAGCAGTTTGTGAGAGTGCTTATGATATGCAGTTTATGCATTTATCTTAATGGAAACCATCCCCAGCCACCATACGAATCCAGGCAGACCACACGGGGCATCCATGCGACGAGATCTCCAACCAGAAGCAGGACTCTAGGACGGGTTAGACGGCTCCAGAGGGCAGAGGGGTCTGGATCACTGGCAACTCAGGAGCGAACATGTATAGATCGACAGAGAGACAGAGAGAGGGAAAGAAGAGAGGGAGAGAGAGAGAGAAGAGAGCAGAAAAGGAGAGAACAGAAAATAAGGAGTCTGGGAGTCTGAGTCCCGAACATTAATAGGAAGACTATTCCATAACTTTGGGGCTTTGTAAGAAAAAGCTCCGCCCCCTGCTGTAGTTTTAATAATACGTGGTACTGACAGGCAGCCTGCATTCTTTGATCGAAGTAGGCGTGGCGGATCGTAAGACACTAACAGTTCACTCAGATACTGCGGCGCGAGACCATTTAGTGCTTTAAATGTCAGAAGTAGTATCTTAAAATCAATGTGAAATTTGACAGGGAGCCAATGCAGTGTAGATAAGACAGGGGTGATGTGCTCGTATCTTCTGGTTCTAGTGAGGACTCTCGCTGCTGCATTCTGTACTAACTGAAGCTTGTTTATACACCTAGTTGAACAACCAGACAGTAAGGCGTTACAATAGTCCAACCTAGAGGTGATAAAAGCATCAACTAGTTTTTCTGCATCATTTAGTGACAATATGTTTCTTATCTTGGCAATATTTCTAAGGTGAAAGAAAGCTATCCTGGTGATATTATCTACATGAGCTTCAAACGAAAGGCTGGAATCTATAATCACACCGAGGTCTTTTACTGTTGCACTTGATGGAACAGAAAGGCCATCTAAAGTTACAGTGTGATCAGAAAGCTTATTTCTAGCTACTTGTGGTCCTATGACTAGAACTTCTGTCTTATCAGGATTAAGCAGAAGAAAATTAATTAACATCCAATCTCTTATGTCCTGCACACACTGCTCAATTTTAGCAAACTGGTTTTTCTCATCTGGTTTTGCTGAGACATACAATTGTGTGTCATCAGCATAACAATGAAAACTAATACCATGTTTATGAATTATGTTGCCCAGAGGAAGCATATAAAGGGAAAAAAGCAGTGGGCCTAAAACTGAACCCTGTGGAACACCAAACTCCACTTGAGAACATGAGGAATGGTCACCATCTAAATCT
>QMIH01001488.1:90588-109521 GCA_003987875.1 Clarias batrachus | reverse complement strand
CCCTCAGCATACGCTCCTAATCCCATCTCGTGCTGTTTAAAGTTTTTTGATGGAGAAATTCCTTCTCATGACATCAAAAAGGTGAAAAGTACAAACTCGCAGTGCAGCGCGCACGGCTTTGTGTGAGTATCTGCTCTTAAACATTAATCGCATTGTTACTGTTATATTATGCAGTTATAGTTTAATATTAAACTCATGCACTCTCTGTATGTGTGTGTTTCAGTGTGACAACGCGTGACTCTCAAGACATCTGTGTTCGCAAGAAACCCCGCGGGAAAAAAATTCAGTGAACTGAAAAGTCCAGCTTGAACAAGACAGAAGTTCAAATGAATAATGATTTTAATGTAACTCTTTCTGCTACATGTATATATGAGGCATTTCAGAATTTTTCTGGGTGAGGCTTCATATCAAAGTAATTGATGCTTATTGTAATTAATAAACAAATAAAATAAAGCTCACTGAGCCAATCACATGATTTCAGACTGTACATGTAAAAGATATTAGCTAAGGAATTAAACACTCCCTGTTGATTCCAGTGATTTAAAGGCCTGGCGCAGGAGGACCCCCTGCCCTGCACAGGCTGTTTACTCAGCTAGCTAACAACCAGATGTGGCAGAAGTACAAACTCAATACTCAGATATAAGTAAAAGTACTTGACTAAAAATATAATCCAGTAGAATCATCACTTATACATGATTAGCACTGTCGCCTTGCACTGCCAGGGTCCGGGTTTAATTCCCTGCCAGACTTGATTCCCGTCTCTGTGTGCATGGAGTTTGCATGTTCTCCCCGTGCTTGGTGGGTTTCCTCCGGGTCTCCGGTTTCCTCCCACAGTCCGAAGACATGCAGATTAGGCTAAGTGGTGTTCCCAAATTAGCTGTAGTGTCTGAATGTGTGTGTGTTTGTGTGTGTGTGTGGTGTGCCCTGCGATGGATTGGTACCCTGTCCAGGGTCGTACCACACCTCATACTCTAAGTCTATTGGGACAGGCTCCGCCCCCACAACCCTGAATAAAGCGGTCTAGAACATGAGTAAGTAAGTGAGATATTAAACCTCAATAAACCTTAATTTATGAATCCTACTGGCACCAGCATATGGCAGGTCGCATTGTTAGCGTCTTTCATTACTTCAGTAGCTTAACTAGCTAGTTGCTATGATGGCTAATGTTATCTTGTAGGATGCAAGTAGTCAAAGGAATTAAACCTGGGCGAACTGCAAGCAAACCGAATACTGAAGGATGCATTAACACATTATAATTATGCGTGTGAAACACAAAATAAACACCTAAGAGTTCACAAATTTGTTCACTAGTTAAGTAGTGCACTACAGATCTGGCCATTAAGAGAAAAGGGATCTCGCGAGTTGCCGCAGCAGCAGCGCGCGAGAAGCTGTGAAATTGATGTTCTTACCTGTAGGGGCAGTCGTGCTTCAATCTACTATGTGTTTATTAAAGACGATCATTATTATTATTATTATTAGTAGTAGTAGTAGTGCTGTGAAGGTATTATTATTATTATTATTATTATTATTATTATTATTACTGTAACTCACCCGCACGTGTGTGGAAAAATATGAAGTACAACAAAGAATAAAAAAGTGTATGATAAGTTAGCCTAAAACAATATTGTCTTATTGTGTATATACACTTTAAATATACACTAAACCAGGGGTCTCAAACTCAGTTCCTGGAGGGCCGCAGTCCCACAGAGTTTTGTTCCAACCATAATTAAAAACACCTGATCCAACTAAACAAGTCATTAAGGCTTATTTGAAAACTACATGGTGTGTATGCTGGAGCAGGGTTGGAACAAAACTCTGTAGGGCTGCGGCCCTCCAGGAACTGAGTTTGAGACCCCTGCACTAAACAATAAACACTGCCTTTTGCAAAGTGAAAGTGAGTTGCACATGAGCGCTTTTTGATCAAAAGGCTGATGAATGCACGTGCAGATACAGTGCGCTCCCCCAGAAATACAACAAACACAAAATAAATGTTACTCACTGAACACAACGCGACAGCACGCAGGACCCCTGAGCTTTCACTGCGCTTCCTCCATTCATTATTATTATTACTATTATTATTATTATTATTAGTAGTAGTAGTAGTAGTGCACTGTAACAAATGCTGGGTTTCTGTAAACACATGGTTGGGTTGGGTTGTTTATTCTGGGTCAAAACTCTGGGTTATTTCAGGTACTTTAATCACTGTTGGGTTGCTTTTGCTATGAAAAAGCACCTTGGTCCTTGGAATACTAAATGCTATGGTACGTGATTAAACTCAATGAAAAAAAAAAAGGAAAGAGAAATGTCTGTTTCCTCTCTAGTCCTTTTGTCTGCATCACTATGAACTGAAGATCAGCGCTTCTTCTTTCCTTGTTTCGTAAGATCGTAGTATTTAAGTGAAACATGTTTTCTGCGTATAGGCCTAAATCTTCATTTTTATTTATGGACAGGTGCATTATGCAATTTTCGTTGGTTTCAAAACACATAGTTTTCGGAGATTTGAGCTCCAGACAATCCCCAGGCGCTCTGAGCTCACGTACCCGCCCAACGCATCCGCACCTCGGAAAGGATTTCTGAAAACTACCGCTGGCTAACTCTCTCTGCAGTGGTTAAAACAGCGGATTCATTTCATTTGGGTATTTCTAACAAGTAATCTACTGTGTGTACATTATGGAAAGTTGTGTAAATTGTGGGACTTTTGAAAACCAAATGATTCCAACTACTAAATCAAATGGAATGTGTCAACCCAGCAAGAGTGTTAATTTACCCTCTGGTTGGGGCAAATAAAACAAACCAGCACCTAAACATTTAACCCAGCAGTTTTTAGAGTTTAATATAAAAAACATTCCATTTGTAAAAAGAACTCATAGGTCGTGTATAGAGTGATTAAAAACAAGACAACACAGGTTATGGTAACAAAATTCTTCTTTTGAAGGTTTAAAAAACAATTTTAGAGTAACAATGTCAATTTTAGAATCCGTAGAAGCTCAGTGGTCGGCACACAACCTCTCGCGAGGAGCCTTTCCCTGAATTTGCCGTTTTCACAGGGCGGGGCTAAGAAACACGGATCTCACGGCGCTTCGATGTGAGCCGATTTATTCAGGTCATAATATAATAAAACATTTTTGCTGTGTAGTTTTTTCTGTCTGCATTAAAATGAACTAAAGCGCAGCATGTCTTCTTTTCTTGTTTTTAATCTGTAATATTTAAGTGAAATACATCTCACATATATGATTAAATATTCCTTTGTATGTATGGACATGTGTGTTATGTTTCATCTGCATTATTGCGAGACGCAATGACTTTCTGGGGGAGAATGTCTGCATTTTTATCGATAAATCGCACACGTTTATCAGCCTTTTGATCAAAACACTGCCTTTTGTAAAGTGAAAGTTCACTCACGCCGGCGAACAGCTTTATTTCAGTCAGAAATTCACAATCACATTCCAGCTATTATTTCTAGCCATGATCAAAAAATGCATAAAATAATAATTTAATGCTGAACACAAACAGCAAAAAAGCACGATGATTATTATTATAAAAAGCCAGAAGCACTTTGTGTGAATATAAGAATATTTACTTAAAAATATAGATTTTTTTTTCATTCATGTCTTCTGATGGTGCTCAATGTCGACCATTTTTTACATTTTAATGGAAATATGTTGACATATTCATGAATCAGGACATTCTTAGTTAACACTATCAGATTGCTTAGTATCAGGAAATTAAAGTAATTTTAAGAACATTTAAACTGAGGCATTGTCATGTCTTTCAGTGTTTTGTCTCGGTTAAGACATTACAAGAACTATATAAGAAACTTATTGTGAATTTTAAAGCACGATTTTGGGCATCTCATTTCATTATAATGAAAATAATATGAAGCACATATACAGTACATATATTCATCATGAAAGATCTATTGTAAAACAAAATAAAATTAATGTTTGCTTCAGTATTGGACACAATATTGTTTTAGTCTTATTAATTATACACAATTCTTTATTGTAATTGGTCTGGCTTTTAGATAAACGCCTTCCATGCACTATCTGGCGGATATTCAGTGACGCACAACACATTTATTTAAATTCCTGAATGTTGCTTGTGGGATTTCGCAGCATGGCGCGCGACGAATTATTCGCAGGACAAAAGCGTGCATTCTTAATGGCCACATCTGTATTTAGGTCTCTTGAAAAAGGATCCAGTGGATTCCGCTGCTCAGAAACCAAGTGAGGTATACACTTAAGTAATGTACAGCTACAGTACATGCAAATATGATTAAGTACAATGACAGAGTAGTTGTTCTGTACTTTGCTACTTGCCATGTCTGTTCTCAACACAATGAATTAAATTCATTTGCAAACTAACATGCTTTCATGAATAAAAGCTCAGTTTGGTGTGCCTGTAGTTAAATTAACCAAGGGACCTGATTCTGAATAAGAAATATCAGAGTTTCTTGCAATATATAAGCACACAAAAAAACCTTGATTAAATATATTGAAATTTATCTTTTAATCTGTAAACTTGCAATGAGAAAAACGAAACCGCAGAGTATGTGTAAGCTTGTAAACTCTTGAAGTTGTCACTCTGATGCATTAGAGACATTGTTCAATATTCTGAAGCTGTAAGTCAGAGGTTATGTTTGTAAGGTGCATGACAAGGGTGATGAACTTACAGAAGATCAATCGGTTATTGTCTTCTAGATGAATCTTGATTACAGATCTTCATGTTTGCTCGGCATGGGCGGCGGATGTGGTTAGAGGAGGTGTGTGTAGAGATATTTGGACGTATCAAGGGTGTGGGAAACGCTGAATTTAAATAAACTGTTGTATAAAATACTACAGTAAAACCTGACTCAAGCAAATCTCATGTTTGGGAGAGAAGAAATTGGAGCTACACACCCCTGCTGAGAACCTGAAGATGAGACGTGTGTGTTTGGTCCTGGCCTTGGTCCTGATCATGGCGCTCTACTTGGAAGCTATGCGTGAGTTTACTACTTTACTGTGTAAGAACTGTATAAATAAGTATATTTATTCAGGTTAACATTAAAATAGTAATTAATGTTTACTTTCATTAAATTAAATTCTAGTAAATAAAATGTTCAGGCCAATGAGTCTATACATGCTTTTTACGGGTGGAGCTCAGTTATGTATGTATGTATTTATTTATTTATGTATTTATGTATTTATTTATTTATATACCACAGATGTTCTTAAAAAGTAAAACAATAACACTTTTGAGTTCACCATTTAAAATGTGCTTATTAATTATCATCATTACTGACTTTTTTACTTTTCTGCGTTCATTTCAGTGTAAAGGGGTTGTTTCTCTCTCTTATTCAGCACAGGCTCCTAATCCCATCTCATGCTGTTTCAAGTTTTTTGAAGGCGAAATTCCTTCTCATAAGATCCAAAAGGTGGAAAGAATAAACTCAGATTGTAAAGCGCATGGCTTCATGTGAGTATCTGCCTTTAGACGTTAAATGCACACATGGAGAACTTATTATAAAAGAATAATTTATTTTGTAACAAACAGTAAAATAAAAAGTCAAAATTTGAACTGTTATGAAACGCTGAGGCTGATGTCTGTGTTTGTGGTTGTGTGTGTTTCAGTGTTACGACGGATAACTTGTCTGGTGTCTGCGTTCGGAGAAACCCTTGGCAATAAATTAATTATTTGGATAGCGCCGCTCTAATGAGACAGAAATGTAAACAAATAATGAATGTCATGTAACTTCATGCAAAATGTTATAAATCTACATCTGTCTCTCAGTGTGAAGCTTTATGTCAACATTACCATCAGTTTATGTCCTGACATAAAATAAAAAGAGGAAAATAAAATGAGTAAATTACATCATTTCAAAACACTATAAACACAAGATAAAGAATATAAACACTTGTTATTGTGAGGTTTACTAGTCATCTAGTTAACACGCTTTTCTGAGTTGAAGTGCATGTGATAGAGCAGGAAAACCTCTTACAGCACAGAGAGGATCAGCAGCTGAGAAGCACTATGAGAAAGTTATCTCTTTGCACCTTGAAGGTAATAATTTTATAATTATTTATCTTAAATGTAACATGTTTTAGTTAAAATTGACCAATTAACTATTTTTCTCTCTCATAGTTATAGTTTCTGTTCTCTAACGAGCCTCATGCTTAAGCACTTTAACCGGCCTGTGCATCTGAATTCATAACATAAAGGATCCATTCCCATTCTGTACAAATCTGACCGGATCTCCAAACAAGGAAGGGACGAGTTTACAGACTGCCATGCATGCACACACACTACAGCAGCCTACACACACAATAAATAAATAAATAAATTAATTAATTAATTAATTGCTATTTCAAAAGGGTCAAATTATTGGGCTGCATCACGCAAAGTAAACAACTAAATGGATTTGAAACGACTGGGACTCTTAAGACTCTTAAGTTAAGGAGTCTTCAGCACATTATCAAATAGTGAAGGATGCGAAGGGTCGGATAATGCCTGGAAGGATGGAAGGATAGTGCTGAACTGCTGAACTGTCAACTTTGTGGAAGAAACTTGGGCAGAAAATTTTATGAATGGAAATCACTTAAACACTCGTGAAGTCACATGGTAAAAGATCAGCAATAAAAACCAGAGTTATTTTTCATAGTGAAAGTATGAGCATTCACACACACACACACACACACACACACACACACACACACACACACACACACACACACACACGTGATGAGAACTCACAGGTTTGTGATTAAACAGCTGTCATAAGAAATATTAAACATATTAAAAATATTAAACAGCATAAACACTGGACTGTGGAGTGATGTATTAAGGTCATGTGACCTGATGTGTATTCCAGAGTGATGGGCGTGTCAGGGTGAGAAGGGAAGCGCTGTAATGAAGCGATGCTCCCATCATGCATAGTGTCCACTGTACAAGCCTCTGGAGACAGTGTTATGATCTGGGGTCGCTTCAGTCGCTCAGGTCGAGACTCAGCAACGTCATGTGGAGATCATGAAGTCACATGACCACCTGAATGTACTGAATCAGCAGGCTATGATGTCATCATATCATATCATATCATAGTTACTAAAAAATGAAGTTTTTTTTCTCATTTAATTCAAGGATTTTGACAAAAGTGTTGCATTAAGCATTCCAGAATTACAGGCATTTTCACACCCCGACTCCCCCACTGGTAAAAATCTATATCAGATGCTCTTGCATGCGCAGCAGATATTATCTCATGCAACTACATGATGTTGTGTGTGCACCAAATAGTTGCACAATATGGCATCATTTAACATCCGGTACAATAAGTGTGTGTACTGCAACTTTACCTGGTTGCGCTCCGGCAGAGAGAGAGAGAGAGAGAGAGAGAGAGAGAGAGAGAGAGAGAGAGAGAGAGAGAGAGAGAGAGAGAGGGAGACATTAACACATACAAAATAAATCCAGTCAACTTAATTACCTAGTATATATTTTTATTATTATAAGAGTATTAACATATCAGTTGTTGGTCTTTTGTTCTCCAATTGAGGAGACCAAAATCTGAATGTACAATATTAGTATATACAGAGTATTTATGTTATTTGTATTAGTATATGTATATTATACAAATATTATCTGCATGTTTATTATTTTTAAGCTTTATTTCTCTTTTATCAGACATTTTTTGGTGGAAAATGAAATCTTTTTAACTAATTTAATTTCAGGCAAAATTAAAGCATAGTTTTTGCCAGGAAACACTGTATCCCTTCTTAGACAACAGCGCCACTAGTGTGCAGTCGAGGCATTGCAGTTCATTACCTTATTGCTCTTCTGACTTGCTTAAATCCCAGGCTTGTTTAAATCATCTTGCTTCATTCACGTTTGGTTAAGGAGATAATGCTTGGTTAATGTTTGGTTAAGGTTTTTTTTTCTTAATGCAGTGTTATGAAGTTTTAATATTTGAGAGCATAAAGTATTAAGTACAGGTATTATGTCATGATAAACAAATAATTTAAATAAAAAGAAATTGGAGCATTTTTGTGGTTCAGGTCATTGTTCTTTCTCCAGACTGTAACTTTGGTATCATACACGCTAGAGACTTAACACCATTTTTACACTTGGTCTGAGTAGCCAAGTCTACACTGAGGACTGATTGGTGGACTCGTAGCAGATGAGGGCAAAGCACTCCGTGCTCCATAAACTTTCCTTTTCATCCGTGGATTTCTAATAATTATTAGTATTTATTGTTTCGTTTGTACAGTGGAACCTTGGATAACGAACAGAATTTGTTCCGGAAGCGGGAATTTGCCCATAAGAAATAATGAAAATAATGGAAACTCAAATTATTCATTCCACAGCCCAAAAAATAATATATAAAAATAATTAATACAAAATATAAAGTAAAAATAAAACAAATTAACTTGCAGTTTACCTTTAAAAAAGGATAAATAAATCCCGACAGATAAGTGTTTCCGTTTTCCGTGTTTTTCCCTTTTCACACCGTTCTCTGTAAACCCTAGAAATGGATGTGTGTGAAAATCCCAGTAACTGAGCAGATTGTGAAATACTCAGACCGGCCCGTCTGGCACCAACAACCATGCCACACCCAAAATTACTTAAATCACCTTTCTTTCCCATTCAGTTTGGAGTTCAGGAGATTGTCTTGACCAGGACCACACCCCTAAATGCACTGAAGCAACTGCCATGTGATTGGTTGATTAGATAATCGCATTAATGAGAAATTGAACAGGTGTTCCTAATAATCCTTTAGGTGAGTGTAAGGTTCAATTCAATTCAATTTTATTTGTATAGCGCTTTTAACAATTGACATCGTCACAAAGCAGCTTAACACAATCTAAAGAATTATATAAGTTTGTATGAGATGTGAACGCGTATGAATCAAAATGATAAAACTGTCCCTGATGAGCAAGTCAAGGATGATGGTGACGGTGGCAAGATAAAAGTCCCTGAGATGGTAACAGGAAGAAACCTTGAGAGGAACCAGACTCAACAGGGAACCCATCCTCATCTGGGTGATAACGGAGAGCAGGGATTGATCTGCACTCATACTGTGTGAGATTGGAAGTTCATTATAACAGGAGATCAGAATCAGAAGAGTTTTATTGAAAGTACGCTTTCACGTACAAGGAATTTGTTTTGGTGACAGAGCTCCAGGACAAGACAAATAACAAGACAAAACAGAACGACAAAAAACAGGAAAAAAAATAATAAAATAAATAAAACAGAAAATTACAACAAATTGAGTAGGATGGATTTTTTTTTATTTTTTGGGTTAACAACAGATGGAGTAGAGTGTGAGATACTTACAAATAAGTTAAATAAATATCTGTGGTATTACACAGTTTATTGCACAGTGGTGTTGCACATATATTTAATGCACAGTGAGAAGAATGTTTTAGCTGTTCATGAGGTAAATTGCCTGGGGAAAAAAACTGTTCTTGTGCTGACTGTTCTGTGTTCGATGCTCTGTATCGTCGGCCAGACGGCAAAAGTTCAAAGAGAAGGTGGCTTGGGTGTGAGGGGTCCATAGTGATATTCCGAGCCCTTTTCTTCACTCTGGATATATACAGTTCTTGTAGTGTGGGTAGGGGAGCCGATAATCCTTTCAGCAGTCCGAACCGTCCTTTGTAGTCTTCTGATGTCAAGTCAAGTCAATTTTATTTATATAGCACTTTTAACAATTGACATTGTCGCAAAGCAGCTTTACACAATAAAAAGAAGTAAGTTTGTATGCAATGTGTGTGAATCAAAATGATAAGATTGTCCCTGATGAGCAAGCCGAGGGCGACGGTGGCAAGGAAAAACTCCCTGAGATGGTTCCTCGGCTTGTTCATCACCCAGATGAGGATGGGTTCCCTGTTGAGTCTGGTTCCTCTCAAGGTTTCTTCCTATTACAATCTCATAACAGGCTGTGTTTTATGCACATTTATTTCATTGTATTTTTTATTCTCCCAGTCTTCAGTTCTCTCTCTCTCTCTTTATCACACACACACACACACACACACACTTAATTAATTTCAAGCTTACAATAAAAAATATCTTCATGTTCATTTATAATTTTTTCCGTACCCGAGTACACTTGCTACAGTTGCTGTGTGAGCTAGAAATAAACACTGAGAGAATCAGAGAGTGAACCTTTGTGTGTAATTGTAAGATTGTAAAATCTTACAATAAAAGTGTCATTTTAAATGGAAAAACATTAATGGGAAAAGGGTTTTAAAGAAGGAGGAGGGAAAAGGGGGATGAAAGTAGTGAGGATGTGCACGTGCAGGTCTGGAGGTGGTGCCCACCCGGCATGTGGTAACAAGGCTGGTGAGCGGTGGTGGTAGACAGAACGGTGAAGTGAACCCTGCGCACTCCTTAAAAGCGTCTTTTCTTGCTGTGTGGGCCATGGCCTGTGAGGAGACGGAGACATTGTTTCTCTGATGGACAGTGGACTGGTGGAGGAGGTGGTGTTAGCGGTGGGAGAGCAGGTCGGGTATGAGAACATCTACTCGGCCTCGTGGATGAATAAAGCGGTGGTGGTGTTCCTGACCAAGACAATCCTTGTGAGTGCACTCATAAAAACTGGAAGTTTTAGAGGGACTGCGGTGCAAATCATCCCTCTCTCTCCGTTCATAAAGGACGAGGACATCATGAAGGAGCTCGCCCGCTCCGGGGGTTTCGTCGGCCCTATGAGAGCGCACCTGCTCAGGTGCAGCAGCTCCAAAATGCGACACGTCCTATCCTTCCGCTGTCATTATTATTATTATTATTTTTTAATTTCATTATTATTTTTGTTTTATTTTATTTAATTAAAATGCATTAAAAGATCGTAATATTGAGAGACACCGAGAGACAAATAACCTATTGAAAAACATTTCGCATGGAGTTACATGACATTCATTATTTGTTTGCATTTCTATCTCATTAGAGCTCCAGGGGGCGCTAGCGAGCAATGGTTCGTCAGGTCGCACTCTCCGACAGCTCTCACAAAGATCATTAGAGCTCCAGGATAAAAATGATATATTTATATAAGGGTTTCTCCGAATGAAGACACCAGAGCAGTTATCTGTTGAAACACACACAACCACACACATGGACATCAGCCCTTCGTCTAATAACAGATTAAATTTGACCTCTTGTGTTATTTTTCAATAATAAACCAGCACTCCATGTGTGCATTTATCGTCTATAAGCAGATACTCACATGAAGGCAATCTGAGTTTCGCCTTAAAAGCTGAGTTTGTTCTTTCCACCTTCTGGACCTCATGACAAGGAATTTTGCCTTCAAAAAACTTGAAACATGAGATGGGATTAGGAGCTGAATGAGAGAGAGAGAGAACTTTCAGATTACATTGGAATAAAGGCAGAAATGTAACTGGTCATGATTGGTCATGATACTTACATAATGTTTTATATACAGGGGCAATGGACGTTATTTTTTTCCCTCTTAATGTTCACACAGCACCCCATGTTGACAGAAAAACACAGAATTGTTGACATTTTTGCAGATTTATTAAAAAAGAAAATTTCAAATATCACATGGTCCTAAGTATTCAGACTCTTTGCTGTGCTGATATATTTCACTCATTTCTGCTGATCATGCTTGAGATGGTTCTACAGCTTCATTTGAGTCCAGCTGTGTTTGATTATACTGATGATGGACTTGATTAGGAAAGACACACACCGGTCTATATATAAGACCTTACAGCTCACAGTGCATGTCAGAGCAAATGAGAATCATGAGGTCAAAGGAACAGCCTGAAGAGCCTGAAGAGCTCAGAGACAGAATTGTGGCAAGGCACAGATCTGGCCAAGGTTACAAAAAGAAATTCTGCTGCACTAAAGGTTCCTAAGAGCAAAGTGGCCTCCATATTCCTTAAATGGAAGACGTTTGGGACGACCAGAACCCTTCCTAGAGCAGGCCGTCTGGCCAAACTGAGTTATCGGGGGAGAAGAGCCTTGGTGAGAGAGGTAAAGAAGAACCCAAAGATCACCGTGGCTGAGCTCCAGAGATGCAGAAAGTTGTAGAAAGTCAACCATCACTGCAGTTCATAATTTGATTGTGTTCTTAGAGAGCCGTTGGTGGAAAGTTCTAAATGATTTAAATTTGATTATACGCTGTTGAAGATCACCAGAAACATCATCATGAAAAGGACCAAACAATCAACAGAGAAACAAGCTGCTTGAAATTCACATCAGGAACAGGTGCAAACAGTGCGCAGTGTTAACAAGGACAGGGAAAGGCAGTATGTCTCCATCTGCTGTCCAACATTTGTAACATCCAAAGCTCTAACGTTTTTTTTTTTTTTTCATTATTATTTTAGAAAACATAAGCATAACCAAGACCAGTTTTCAAGTTCTGGTCATTCAAATTAACATTTTATTTGTCACATACACAGTATGATATGAAGTGAAATGCTTATACGACTGCTGATGACCTCAAGATTTCAAAAAGAAAATCTTATAGGCTTTAGGTATTCGGAGATAAAGCTAGCTAAATCTGGGTATCATCAGCATAGCACTGATTATTAGGCAATTTAGTTCTTTCTTATTATCTGACTAAACAGGAGCGGTGCAAGAATTGAGCCTTGTGGGACTCCACATGTCACGGACGTCCACTTAGACTTATGCTCTCCTATACTCACATAATAACCTCTCCTTCTAAGTATGACCTGAACCTCTTTAAGTACCATCCCAGAAAGCCCGACCCAGTTTTCAGTCTTTCTATAAGTATGTTGTGATCGACGGTGTCAAACGCAGCGCTAAGTTCTAGCAGTACCAGCACTGATATTTCGCTAAAATCAGAATTTAAATGAATAACATTTATTATCATTACGAGTGCTGTCTCTGTACTGTGATGCGCTCGGAAACCAGATTAAAAGCTGTCCAGGTATCCATTTGAGTTTAAGTGATTGTTCAGCTGATTAAAAACAACCTTTTCAATAATCTTGCCTATAAAAGAAAAAAAATTGATATTGGTCTGTAATTATTCAGTCTGAAATTGTTCAGATTGCTCTTTTTCAAGAGTGGCTTAACAACTGCAGTATTCAGAGAGTTTGAAAAAGTCCCCAAAAGAAGTGAAGTATTCAGCTTCTGAACAGTTGAACACACTTCTGAAAAAAGATGTGTGAAGTATGTCTATGTTGCAGGTTGACAGTTTGAGGTACTGTACTGTTTCTTTTGCTATCATTTGCTTGAAAGACAGACATAGTAAGTGTTTTTTGAGGTTGTGTTTAGGTTTTTCTGGCCTCTGCATGACTTGATGTGTTAACTGCCCTTCTAATATTACTGATTTTCTCAGAAAAAAAGAAGCAAACTCATTGCATTTGCTGTTGGAGAGCATTTCAGTGAGACTTGCTGGGTTTGTCAGTCTCTTTGTTTAAGTTGCTGTTTATAATGTTTGAGAAGGAGGTCTGTCTACAATGTAGTGGATCCAGTGTGTCAGGTAATGAAGACGACATGATGTCTCTGACCAGCCGCTCAAAGCACTTCCTCACTACTGATGTCAGGGCTACAGGGTGATAGTCGTTTAGGGAAGTAGGTTTGTTTTTTTTTCTTTTTGAGACGGGAACAATGGTGGACTCCTTAAAGCATGTCAGGATTACCGACTGGGATAAGAAGAGGTTGAATATCTAAACACAAGTGCTAGCTGGTCTTTTCCTGCCTTGTCCTGCTGCTTTCCTGGTGTTCACGCTCCTTGAAGGCTCTCCTCATATCATGCTCGGAGACAATGAATGCGTTTCCGGTGTTGGAATTGCAGCCATTACTTCCTGTAGTTCAGAGTTTGTAGTTCTGTGGTGTGGTTCATTGTGTTAGATAGTAAGAAAGCAGCTCAGATTGTTAAGTCCTACGTGGTGTTGTGATTGCTTATAGCCTGTGGGAAAAGCCTTCTGCTCAGTATCTCTGTGTTGGCCTTCAAGGAGCAGAAGCACGTTCCTGACTGCAACAGAGAAAACAGTCCATTGTTGTGATGGCTGAGGTCCTTCACAATCTCCCTGGCCTTGTTGTGGATTGGTTAAAGGTCAGGGAGCTCGGTGCGGATGATGCACTCAGCTGAACGCACCTCCCTCTGTAGAGCTCGTCTGTCCTGCATGATGCTGTTCCCGAACCAGGTTGAGATGTTTCCAGTCAGGATGCTCTCTATGATGCAGGAGTAGAAGGTCCTAAGCACCTTAGAGAGCAGTCTAAAGTCTCTCAAGTTAAAGGGTGTCAAGTGTCTGGAGTGTTAGAGAGAGGCTGCCTGACCTTTTTCACCAAGGTGTTGATATGACAGAACCAAACCAAATCAAATCAAACCAACACATTTACTAAACATTACATTTACTAAATGTAATCTTAAACAATTTTTGTTAAATTAAATTAAAGTTGGCATATTTTATAATATTTAATACAGTAGGTGTCAGAAGACGTGATTGGGGTGTGTTTAATGACTGCCTTAATAAGTCTTCTGTTTCTATCTGATCCAGGTTCATTCTGAGGAAGAAAAAAAAAACTTGTTATTTTGACTCCGCTGTTAGTTTATTCTTCACTTCTGATTGGATCACACTCAGAGCGCTCAGTATTTTATAATAAGTTCATGTAAATTAAATTTATGTAAATTATGTAAATTTCCTTATTTGTTTAGTAAGTTGTGATAGGAGCAAGAATATTTTATTAATCAAATTAAATTCTTTGATACGGGGGCATGGAATGAATGTTTTCTTTTTTTCTCATTCTGTTTTGTTATTATTCAAATAATGAGAAAAATGCGTAATCTTTATCGTAATCATAGTTGAAAACGAGCTATATCTGTATCCTCATGAAATATTCATTATACAGTCTTGTGAAAAAATTAGCACACCCTATGAAAGCCTGGGTATTTTGTAACATTTCTTAATTTATGGATATTTAATCTCAATGTTAACAATACTGAGAGATTAAAGTATTTAACTAAACAATTAAAACTAAAGAAAAGACTTTTCAAGATCTTCTGTAAATGTAATTCTACAAAATGCATATTCTAGCTGAGGAAAAAGTTAGGACACCCTCACATTTTCCAACTTAAAATGGCTCAAATCACACACAAGTGGATCACACCAGGTGCGCATGATTGGTCGATCATTACTCAGCATTTTCAACGAGGCTTGTCCTATTTACAGTAAACAACCCTAACACTTCAATCAACACTATCTCTAGAATTAAATAGTTTCATGGTGGTTTCACGTTCCTGGGAGAAACTTTACCTTTCAGCAGGAATGTGCAATCAAAAATAAAAACAAAAACAACAACAAAGTCCAAATCTTAGTCAGAATTAGGGGTAATGTTTGAACATTTGACGACCCAACTGGAAGACTGATGGAAAACTGAAATGAATTCTCCCCAAACTGTGTGCAGATTAATTCTGTTATCACAAAAAGTTATTTCTGTAAGGGACTACCTCTAGAGGGCGCTGTGCGTATGGTTTTGTTAGTCGACTCAGTTTCCCAGAAGGCACCTCGGTCAGGTGATGACGGAGCTCGCCTGAACCGCGGTAGCTCATTAGAATCGCTGGTTGTTCTGGAAAACTGAGTCGAGTATTAAAGATGTCAAATGGGCATTTCTTTAGTTGGTTTTCTTTTGTTTGTTTGTTTGTTTGTTTGTTTGTTTTCCTGCTGGTTTTGTGTTATGAAGGCTCAGAAAGGATTTGTGTTCAGTGTTGAGTGTTTCTGTTAGTTTGTCTTTTGATGAAGTGAGTCTAGTTAAGTGTGCTACTAGCTCTCCCCTGCGTATGCCTCATACCTGTGTCTGCTTTAGATCTGTGTAAGCGCTAAAACCTGCACAGGCTTTAAGCTACTGTATGTTCTAAATCAGAGTAGGCTCAGAGCTCGTGTCTGCTCTATACCTGTGTCTGCTTGCAGCTCGTGTCTGCTCTATACCCGTGTCTGCTTTAGATCTGTGTAAGCGCTAAGACCCGGATAGGTTTTAAGCCCCTGTTTGCTCTAACCTGTGCAGGCTCTAAACTAAGATATGCTTAATGCCAGTGTTTGCACTAAACCTGGGTTTGCTCTAAGCCAGTGTGTGTTTTCGCTCATAGGAGTGCGGGTGTGTGTTCTCGCTCTGGCTTTGAGAACCCAGCAGTTTATGTTCCGAAGGAGTGCATGTCTGAAAAGTGTGTAGAGCTGGGGTGTTTATGTGTTGAGCTAGCGTGCCGGTCATCTGTATCTAACCTGTTTGTGACTGTTATGTTTTAAGAGCCTGTGCTTTGGGTAACCTTTGAAGTACGGTTTGTTTTGGTTTAATTAAAGGACGTTTTATGTTGGAAACAACCTCTTTGCGTCTATGGCTGCCCTCATGTGCCCATGGCAGTTAACTACAGCCCGAACTATTAGTGTTGCACCTAAGATCGTGACAATTTCTATCGAATCTAAGGCTATTGAATTAATCTGCGTCATTTATAATCCGGGAGAATCACATGACCTTTAAAGGCGTCCAAAACCTTTAAAAAGCTACTGTAAAATTTGACATGAAATGACTTTAAGTGCAACTTTTCTGTATAATGTACTGTACAATAATTAGTGATGCACTCTTTAGTTATGAACTCATGAATAATACTGCATGTGATCCATGGTGCAAAACTGATGAGCAGTGTTACAGAGGAGAAGATTGTGGTTGATAAGTTGACATTTTATCTTAAGTTTTGCGTAACAGCGCAAGCTCTTATACTTCTGCTGAAGTTGAGATGCTGTAAGAGATTTGCTTTTATCAGCAGGATTGGTTGCAAGGTTTACATGTTATGTCCTAAAACATATTGAAGTGTTTGGTGATGAAGGACGGTTAGAGGTGGCGCATGAGATGATTAAACTTGTAAAGCATCAGCAGAAGCATTTAGTGCCACTGTGCACACGCTGAAACATGATGGAAAAGCAAATGCATCTTCTGCCTATTTTTTTTTTTTTGGGTGAGCCTTGTGCTTCAAAGGGTGTTTGAGGAAATCTACACTGTCTTGTTGACGGTCAAACACTCCATGACTTTAAAAGAAAAGAAAAACAGCTTTAGGCAGTGGTTTCACTGTGAAACCCAGGGTTGAGGGTTCAAGTCCTGCGTTGGATCTGTGTGCATGGAGTCTGCATGGTCTCTCCATCATTAGTGGGTTACACTGGTTTCCCCACACAAAACAAATGTGTGTAGATTGGGCTAATTAGCCAATTTACTTTAAATTGCAAGATGAAGGCCATGGTGGTTCAGGCAGTGGAGGGCTTTGGGCAAAGCCTTTAATATCAAGTCCATACTGTATATAATACCCGGCCACTGAGATAAGATGCCAGTCCTAAACCTGGCAAATGATCTGATGTGTAAACCCAGAGCAAAAGGCAAAAAGTCCTTGAAAAAATAGTGTTGCAATGCAATGATGATCAGGCCGAAGCACCTGCGCCATAGCTGCCTGGTCGTACCAGAAAGTCAGTGGGCACAATGCAATAAGTGGTTATGCATTTAATGTATTTAAAATGTTTCATAATATAACATAACAGTGGCTTGATCATGTTGTTTCATTGCCAATATCAGGCAAAAAACTGCTTTCTTCTCAAGTTCAAATCTCATTAATTCCATTGAGCTCAATGCCTTGAGTTCCTATAGGCCTGTTTAATGGCAATCTTATGAATGAGCTATGCAGAAAAATCTCCCTGTGCCACGCCACTCAGGCATCATGATCACAGCAGATTCCAACCTGTGTGATGATTTTCATGAATTTTAGAGCATGCTAAGACCTCCAAAAAGCCTGTGATGGAAAAACACACACACACACACACACACACACACACACACACACACACACACACACACACACACACACATCATAGGACGGTCGTCGTAGTGCTTGGCCCCAAAAATTCCTAGGTCCAATATACTGATTTAAAAAATGAACACATAAGTAATTATACTAGAATTTACAAATGCATTTCATGGCAACATAATCAGCCAACAAGTCACTGTAACATTGGAAACATCACAACTATCACAAACTATCCATGAAAATGTTATTAACTAAAGCCAAACATGAAAAAGTATGTTAACTGCTGAATTTTCTCTTAAACACTTCCTCCATTCTAAACAATGATAAAATCCCCCAAGACAAAATCTATCAGATAATGAGTCCACTAGTATCACGATACATTTCCTTTTACGCAATACACTTTCAAACAGAGTTTGTTTCTTTTTCTCTCCTGTTGATTTAATTTTCCCGCCCACTTTATTTTATATGTTGGAATGAAGCCTGGGGATTTTTTCTTTGGGGATCTTAAACAATCTCCACTAATGCTCTGCATCACAAAGTAAATCTGAACTTATTTTGCTTTTCTACAGACACACATACTGTACACATGCACACAGACGCACACATGAGAGAGAGAGAGAGAGAGAGGTGGTCCTATTGGATCCTTTGACCCCACTAGTGATGCGTCCTATGACTGCAGTGTCGTCTGCACCTTCAGTATTATGTTGTCTTTGTGAGCGGTGACACAGGTGTTGGTGAACAGGGAGTAGAGGATAGGGCTGAGTACTCATCCCTGTGGAATGCCTGGGTTTGTGATAATGCTGGCTGAGGTCACAGAGTGTAGGGTGCAGGCCGAGTGTAGACAGTTTGTGGGTGAGTTTGTTGTAGTCTACAAAGAATAACCTGATGTAATTTTTTTTATTTAACAGGTGAGAGAGGGAATGATGAATGACAAATACACACGTGGACAAAAATGATGGCACCCCTAACTTAATAGTTTGTTGCACAACCTTTTGAGGCAATCACTGCAATCAAACGATTCCTGTAACTGTCAATGAGACTTCTGCACCTCTCTGCAGGTATTTTGGCCTCCTCACTCCTCATGAGCAAGCTGCTCCAGTTGTTTCCGGTTTGAAGGGTGCCTTTTCCAGACAGCATGTTTCAGCTCCTTCCAAAGATGCTCAATAGGATTGAGGTCAGGGCTCATAGAAGGCCACTTTAGAATA
>QMIH01001488.1:68712-86344 GCA_003987875.1 Clarias batrachus | reverse complement strand
CCCTGTGGAACACCAAACTCCACTTGAGAACATGAGGAATGGTCACCATCTAAATCTACAAACTGATAACGATCAGTCAAATAGGATCTGAGCCACAAGAGGGCAGTTCCCTTAATTCCTACTACCTTTTCTAATCTGTGAAGGAGAATACTATGATCAATGGTGTCAAAAGCTGCACTGAGGTCCAGTAACACAAGTATAGTGACGCAACCCTGATCAGAGGCCCATAGGAGGTGGTTTACTACTTTAACAAGTGCTGTCTCTGTGCTGTGATGAGGCCTAAATCCTGACTGATACACTTCATTTATGCTATTTCTGTGTAGATGTGAACATAGCTGCTGTGATACTACCTTTTCCAAAATCTTGGAAATCAAGGGAAGGTTTGATATCGGCCTGTAATTAGAAAGCTGACAGGGGTCAAGGTCAGGTTTCTTGATTAGCGGTTTAATAACGGCTAATTTAAAGGATTTGGGGACATACCCACTACTGAGTGAACAGTTAATTACTTTCAACAGGGGTTCTGTTATTGCTGGTACTATCTGTTTGAGAAAATGTGTCGGTATAGGATCTAATATACAGGTTGACGATTTTGAAGACTCTAGTCACAGATGAGAGCAAATGCTCTATAAACTTTCTTTTTCTGTAAACACCTGACCTGTGGAAATTGATTTTAATGTTACTTATAATGTTGTTACATCAACAGCACAGCCAATTAGATTATAGGGTTTAAAAAGATTTGGTGATTAGTGAAAATATTACTGGGCTCTTCTGTGGGAGAATAAATAATTATTATCAATAAACATTATTTAAATGTCTCTTGGTAATTTCTAGCATTTCTGCTGATCACACATTCCATCTGAGCTTTGTTGTTCAGGACTTAAGCAGCTACACTACAGCATCCTCTGCTGATGGGTAATCGTCCTTTCTTTTTCTGGAGAAGCCTCTGTAGTTAAACTTAATGCAAATCATAAAGTGTATGTTTTATTCTTTTTTGCTACTTTCTGCACACAGAGTTATAGGATGGTATTTAAACATCAATCAGTTTTACATTCTACATTTACATTTAGAAGCAAAATCTAGTAAATTTAGCATTTGTTTGTGTTTTTAGAGAGCCGGCAGAAAATTGAAACAATGGGGAAAGAAATTATACATTGTTGAAGTGTAAATTTTAAAACAATATCAAAAGTTTATTTACAAAGCATAATCATAATAAAAAAGGACCAAACAATGAACAGAAGAGAAAAATGTTTGAAATCGTCTAGCACATCAGGAACAGGTGCAAACAGTGAGGAGCGTTAAGAAGGCAAGGAAAAGACAGTATGTCTCCATCTGCTGTCCGACATCAGTGGTTTTTTAGAGAAATTAAACATAACCAACACAGTTTTCAAGTTCTGGAAAAGCGTCAGAGTCAGTCTATAAAGAAAAAAACCTCCAACATGTTCAATATTTTCTGTGTCGTATACAGTAATATTATCTGCCATATGTGATTTCATGACAATCCAGGTGTTAGGATTATGACACGTTATAAATATCAACTGCTTATGCAGCACACTATACGACACAACACCCACGTCAGCGGTTATCTTGACTAAAGAAAGATCAATGACATCAAATGATTTCAACTGTCTTGAAATTACTCAGAGAATAAGAAAAACACCTCGTCAGTGCTGATGTAAAACCAAACCAGCCGCCTGGCTCTATGTCTGTGGTTTTACTGTGGTTGTACATGAGTAATGCCGCAATATATGAGCTCACAGGAAGGAGAAACAACAGCAGGGAACCCAGCAGGGGATGAGTTTAATCCGGCCAAAGATCAGCTCCTCTTGTACACTGTAAACCCTAAAGCGCAAAGTAATTAAACACATTGAGTACTGTCAACTTAAATAAATGTATTTAGGTCAAATTAATAGACGTTTTTGAGTATTCAGAACTTTTGGGTATTTATGAGTTTGTAGAAATGACACTTTTCAAGTTAGCTGAACACGTTTGGTATTTTATGTAATCGTCACAGTAACTGTCACCTTAAAGTTCCACCATCTTAACGTCTATAGAGCTCTCGTGGCACAGTGCTAAGTGTGTTTCCTGCCATGCGGAAGGCCTGGGTTCGAGTCCCGGGCCGGATAGTTTGCAATAAATTATTGTTAAGTTCAACAAACTCAAAACTTGATAGTTCTTTTGACTTAAAATTGTAAACATCATTACTTAAAAAAAATTATGTAGCTGATTACCTCAAATATATTGAGTTTTGCCAACTTAATCGGGTTTACAGTGCAGTAGCCATTTTATATCAGCTAGGCGTCTCAGGTTAAATTGAGCACAATCAAGTCAACTGAAGCATGATATAGTGTTGCATTTGCTAAATTACAGTCTTGTGTAAATGTTCGTGCCTCTAGAATACTCGGATATCAATGACTGCAAGGTGTGGCTGCAAAAACACCATGTTTACAACTTTCTAAATAGCAGATCGATGCACATGAGTCCTCATTTTTTAAACCCCATTTAATTAATATAATAATAAAAAAAACATTTCATTGTTTTTATTCTTAATGTCATTTTTAAGTAAAGGAAATAGCAATAGTTAAACTAATAATTATATAACTAATAGTTAAAATAAATATTTCACATATCAGGATGGAGAATGTTTGATGTCATGTGGGCATTATAAGATTTTGACAGATAAGAAAACCTATAAACATTAAACATTGTATTAAATGCAAAAAAACAAACAAAAAAAAAAGAACCCAGCTGCTGGATAAATATTGGACCAACTACATGCCGGGTTAATTTAACCAAACTAAATGGGTAAAATATTCAATCCAAATGCTCGGTCATATTTGACACTAATGCTGGGTTAATTCTACCACATAAATTATTATTATTTTTATGTTTTACATGTCTATGAGTAAAACAGTTAAAACAGTTAAATGACTTTGATATACTGGTCTATTACAAAAAAAACCTCTAAGTTTTACAAACCATACATATATGCAATAAACAACACCCAATTAATTGTACAAATCATAGGAAAAATATTTATATTTATTTTTCAAAAGCACAAGATCAGATAATACAAAACAAGTTCAACAGCGGCATCATTACGATACTATTACTGAGAAGCACTAATGCCTGAGAGCAGTGCTGGTCATTATCTCCCAACATCAGGATGTAGAGGTACGGCCTCGACTGACAGATATTCCACAGTGCCGCTTCCAACCTTAGAAAGAAAGAAAGTAAAAGTTTATGGAAAAATCGAGAGGGTTGGCTAGTATGCATATTTGTAAGATGATTCGTGTTTTGTAACACATCAGCTTTGGTTGCTAACGCTAGCAACCTAGCTAAATGCTAGCGTCATGCTGGCACTACAGTTAACAGTTTAGCTTTCATTCATCACTTCACCATCTTCATACACCTTGCAAGCATTCTACAAAGAAAGCTAAAAAGCTCCGATATTTTTGCAGTTTCTTTCATACACAGGTGGGGTTCTTTGGTTTGGCTAGCTAGCAGCCATTGTCAGATAAACTAGCATGCTATAGCACAGACCAGGCTGAAAGTTTGAGTATAACACAGTAACAGTAATAAATGTTACATACAGTGAACAAATTCAGTCATAGGTGAGTGAAAGTGTGTATACAGACCTTATATTGAACGTTTACATTTCCTCTTAAATGCGTGAGGAGGAAGAAAAAAAGACACGAAGCTGACACAGCCACTGAATACACCGGTGAACTTCGGGGGAGGGGCGGTCTTGTCTGTGATGTTAGCTGTCACTAGCTAACCCAACTCCAACCCAGCAAGCTGGGTTAAACAAAAAGTACCCAACTCCCTGTAAATAACCCAGAAATATTACCCAACAGAGGCGACCCAGCGTTTGGGTCGTAAAAACAACCCAGCATTATTTAGTGTGTAGCTTTACAGGGGTCTCTTGGTTTTATTGTTTTACAGATTTATTTTATATTTAACAAATTGTCACCTTGGAATTATTTGGTTCTGTCTGACATTTTTGTAAAAAAAAAAATTAAATATTCGCATTTTCTTATTCTGTGATCTATTAATCTAAATGATTTTATCTACTAAATTAAATTAATTGTGTCAGTGGTTTCTTTAAAGTGGTTTCTGAATCACAAACTGAAATACACCAGTGTCTGTAAATAGCAGAGTCATGAGTGAATACCAAGGTAGGGAGAAATTGAGGTCGGAGTCTAACAGGAAGTAATCAATGCTGATACAGTATTCTCCTTAAACAACATTACACTTTTACCAAATAATAGTTTAACATTTATTCTTAGCAGAGGAGGTCACTATAAATAAGTCCGTATCATAAATCTGCCAGAGCGCTGTCCTCTTATAAAGTGTTATTAAGAACAGCTGGAGCCCGATGTAATATCCAGTGATGTGAGAAGTTTCTCCACATGCACATGTTATCTGCTCTCATCACGTGGTCAGTAAAATCCACCGAGCAAATTTAGCCAAGAGCGATGATTATTCGGCTGGGCTGTTTTACCTGTGGCGGGCGTGACCACCAGACAGCGAGGCCAACGTGTCGATTCTGGATCGCGACAACACAAGAGCTATATAGTCTAGTTGTTAGTTTTTAGTTTCACAAATAACCTGAAAAATATTTGGATTGTAAGAGAAAAAGAAAATAATTTAACACGTTGCTTCAGAACAAGTTTATTATCTGTAAGTTTATTCTGTGGTGTAGGTGTGACATTTTATTTACATTATCATTAATCGTTTAGCTTACGCAAGTTGAAGGTTAAACTCATCCAAAGAATGAATGTAATGTTAACAGATGATTTGGTTACTATCTTTAACTGAAATCTAAATGTTAGCAGATGTTTGAGACAACAGAAGTGATGAGAAGTGTGTGTGTGTGTGTGTGTGTGTGTGTGTGTGTGTGTGTGTGTGTGTGTCAAACTATGTATAAAAACGAGGCGGTATAACCCAGCTCAGTCACACTTCATCTTAAAGACTGAAGAGATCACACAGCTTTACACACCTGCTGAGAAGATGAAGACGACTCGTGTGTTTCTGGTCCTGGGCTTCGTCCTGATCGCGGCGTTCTGCTCCGACGCAGGTGAGTTCTTATTACACTCTCTCATATTTAATAACCACAGGTACGGATTACAGTTTAATACAGAAGTAGCTAATATAACTAATAAAGTAATATTTAATCATTATTATAAATTTGATGGCTATTACTCGTATTAATAAAGTAATAATAAAAATAAAAATGAGGAAAAAGAAAATTATAATGAAGAATTATTATTTTTATTATTATTATTATTACTATTTTTTTGCATTAAAAACTACATTCATGTAAGTGTCTCCAAGGATAAAGAAATGAAAATTACTTATAGGAACATTATGTAAAAATTATAAAATGTCTGTGTCTAGTTATAAATTCTGACAGTTTTTGATGAAGCAGTCTTGACTTTCACGTCTGCAGTCATTCCAGTGTAACCTGAACGAGCTCATCTCTCTCTCTGTGTGTGTGTGTGTGTGTGTCTCTCTCTCTCTCTCTCTCTCTGTGTGTGTGTGTGTGTGTGTGTGTGTGTGTGTGTGTGTGTGTGTGTGCGTGTGTGTGTGTGTGCGTGTGTGTCTCTCTCTCTCTCTCTGTGTCTCTGTCTCACACACTCAGGGCCTCCTACACTCCCTGTCTCCTGTTGTTTTGATTTCTTCATTGGAAAAATTCCTCCCCAAAACATCCAGAATGTGAAAGCGACGGACTCTCAGTGCCCTCAGAAAGGCTTCATGTGAGTAGACACTGAACCTGCATTAATGTTTTATTATGTCATAATAACTAGTTTTATATATAATTTCTTAAATGATTTCTAAATGTGTGTGTGTGTGTGTGTGTGTGTGTGTGTGTGTGTGTGTGGCAATCTGTGTGTGTTTCAGTGTTTCTACATTAAAGGTCCCTAGCCTGTGTGTTCGTGATGACCCGAGAAATAAGAAAGAAACAGGAAAAGTGTTGTAGACATTGTTAACAGCGCTGTAGAAGGAGAAAGTAACACCTAATCAACTTCATGTTCATGCAAATTTGCAGATTCAATGAAATGTGACTGAATGTGATAAATAACTCACAATAAAAACACACTGTAAACCAAGCTGATTAAAGTGACTGATGTAATTATATTAAAATGCACTGAGTAATAAATAAAACACTCATGTCATGCTGTTAATAAGAAAATATTAACAACAGGCTCATAACAATATCATGAAGTGAAGTTACTGGATTTCAAATTCACATTTTATTTGTCACACACAGTATGATATGCAGTGAAATACATGTACGATCACCCATGACCTAAAATTCAAGAAAAAATAAAATGCATTCAAATAAAGAATATGAAACGTATCTCTCCAGTCTTATAGAAAATCACAACAATAATCCGAGATTTTTATTTAATACCGTAGCCAAATCAACCAGAAACAAGACCACTGCAGAAATCTCCACAACAACAACATACAGTAGTGAGGACTTCATGAACTTCTTTAATAATAAAATTGTAAACATTAGGTATAGAATTGAGGCTTTGAAACCGGACAATGTAATTGATGCAGATGTTAAACTGACCACGTCACATCAGAACTTAGAACACTTTACTCCCCTTGAAGCGAGGGAACTAATTTCACTCATCTCTTCTTCAAAATCATCAACCTGTATATTAGATCCTATACCGACACATTTTCTCAAACAGATAGTACCAGCAATAACAGAACCCCTGTTGAAAGTAATTAACTGTTCACTCAGTAGTGGGTATGTCCCTAAATCCTTTAAATTAGCCGTTATTAAACCGCTAATCAAGAAACCTGACCTTGACCCCTGTCTGCTTTCTAATTACAGGCCGATATCAAACCTTCCCTTTATCTCCAAGATTCTGGAAAAGGTATTGTATCAGCAGTTATGGTAGTGTATCAGCAGTTATGTTCACATCTACACACCTCCTGACATTAATTTATTATACACCACATAATGAAGGGACATGAAGGGTTGGGTAATAAAATCACATAATAGCACATCAGTGGAGGGAAGTTGCTGGTTCAGCTTGACTGTTTTATTTATTTATTTATTATTTATTTTTATAGTATAACAGCACCGGGACATTTATATCACTGATTGTATCACTCCACTGTTCTGTGTTCACTGAACCTGTCACTAAATCTCCACTTTAGTTTATAATTAGTTTAATACATTAGAAAATATAACATTTCCTACAGGCTCTGTCTCAAACTCTCTGTGTTATACCATCACTGTGTGGCTACTACACTACATCCTCCCAGGAACTCCCTTAATGGCCCAAACATGTGGAAATGGCTTGGACTGCAGGGATGATGGTGAACGTTGTGTGTACAGTTTTACATTTACACTATTTGACAGATGCTCTTATCCAGTTACATTTTATGCCTTATATATCTGAGCAGTTGAGGGTTAAGGGTCTTGCTCAAGGACCGAACAGTGGTAACTTGGTGGTTGTGGGATTTGAACCTACAGTAGGACCTTCTGAAGCATAGTTCGAAGCTACCCCTACCCTACAGTTTCCACAAATAGATGTGACTTGTGGCTCTGAGCCGCCTCAGCAGGGATCCTTACACTTTATCATTAAAAGGCACTCTACGTGTTATATCAACACTCCATGAAGCTGTAGCTACTATATAGCCAAAGGTATGTGGACACCTTACTGTACCATTACACTCATCCCGTACAGTGTGTACTTCTTCAGATTTATTACCTTATCATTGCTAAAATACGCTCCACAAGACCATTACTGATATTTGGTGATGAGTTTAACACAGGTTCAACTTAAGGCCACTCAAGGGCTCTTTTAAAGATATTTTCCTCTAACCTTTCCACACCATGTATTCGTGGAGGTTTCCTTTTATACTGGTCATACTGGACCAGGTTTGGGCCGCTTAGCTCCTGTGAAGCCGTCAGCTCTCTACAGCTCAGAAAAACATTCTGTATTATCTTGTGCTTTCACCAAATGGTCAGTCGACTGGGTGTGATGGTCAGTCGTCCTTATACTTTTGGCCACATACTGTATTTCCATTAATAGAGCAAAACTGGTTATAAGTCCATGTTGTGTGCCGAATTGTCAGTTACTTTAGAGAACTTCACGCCTATGACCAAAACAAACCCAGGCTGATATTTACTACAACAGCGGTGCTGCTTATTGAATATTATTTCCTAATTCAATTCAATTCAATTAATTTCAATTCAGTTTTATTTATATAGTGTTTTAACAGTGGTCATTGTCGCAAAGCAGCTTTACAGAATAGAAAAATATATGCAAATAAGTTGTACAAGGAAATATGTATAAATCATAATTATCAGATTGGCCCTGATGAGCTAATTAACAGAACCATTAAATACTCGTGAATGTTTGAAGTTTCAGGGTTTTTTTTTATTTTTATTTATTTATTTTTACATTTTTCAGTATCCAGTGTAACCAACCTGAACATTTTCTTTGCTCTGTGTCTGTACTTTGTTTCAATTATACACAGACATTTATTTTTAGAAAATGTATCTGTACAGATTTTTTGTAAATTGAAGAGCATATTAATATTTCCTATAAATAGTTAGATTAGTTTGCAAACGTATTCAACGTTGTCAGAATATCAAATGATTAGAACAGTCTTCTATATATATATTATATTTATATTTATTTTCATTTTGAAAAGTCAATTAAATATATATATATATATTTAATTGACTTTTCAAAATGAAAATAAATGACTGGTCAGGAAATACAAAGGGCGTTCAAGTCATAACAGCACACAGATATGACAGTAAAAACCCCTTTTATTCTATATGATCCCCTCCGTCATTCTTCAAAGCCATTGCATGATTCAAATGTTTTATTGCGGTTAAGAGACTCATCACCTTACTGTGCCTGAAGTCTTCTGGAAATGTCCGTTGCTTTTATGCCCACATTCTACAGAAATTTACTCACAAATCACGGTTTATGAGAAACACTTGGCCTGCAGTTGGTCCTTGGATACTAAAACAGCTCTGATTTTCTAAACAAAAATCACAGCAGAATTGAAAATGAAGAAAAGGGACAATTCTAAGAGAATTCTGCTGTCTGCACCATTATTAGGCAAGTAAGCTTTTTGGACAAATCATCATTTTTATGCGTATGCCAACTGTATGAGCTTGAATGCTTATTGGATTTAAGCGTGTCAGGTGATGTGTATTTGTGTGTGGGAGGGAGTGGCCTTAGGAGATCCACACCCTATGTCAAGGTGTGCATAAGTAATAACCCTTACGGGTCTGAGGCCTTTTTGAAGACCTGCAGTGATTCAGCGCTCTTCTTAAATTTGTGTAAATTTCAAATCTTTACCAATATAGTAGCTAAAACATTTCCCCTTATTTATGTCGAGCACAAACTGGGCTTTCATCATGTGTCTGATGTAAATATCTCAGATTCATGCGCAACTTTTAAACTTATGTCAAATGGCACAGACAAAAAAATACAATTTCAAAGATTAAAAGTTGCAGAAAATCAGATAAAAAGGAGAATCAACAAACCTGGCAGATTGTTGTGAACACAGAACTGAGTTGATGAAAGTGTTGTTCGTGTGTCCAGAGCAAAAGAACTCAGTCAGAACACTCAGAAAGAGCTTTTATTTGGGTAAAGTGACTGATGTGCTGAACCTCTGTTTCACTGAATAATCTCTGACTTTTCATGCACATGTGAGACACATTCACACCTGGCTCAGGTAACATCAGGTCTCACCTGGTCTCCTACTGTCTCAGCTGTTCACACCAACACACACACACACACACACACACACACACACACACACACACACACACACACACACACACACACACACACACACACACACACACACACACACACACACACACACACACACACACAAGCAAAACTATGTTATAGTATTTTATGACTGAAATAAAGCTGCTGTTTCTGCTCTACACTTTCACTTTGCACTTTTCATCTCCACTTTGATCAAAACGTTGCCGATATGAGCCGAGACGAGCAGCTTTGTTTCAGTCAAAATATACACAGATCACAAAGACAGCAACTTTTACAAAGCAGACAAAATGTAAACTCTGTATCCCAGAAAAACAACAGAGCAGAAATGTACACTCGCTGAATAAACACTGCAGTTTTTAAAGTGAAAGCGCGCGCGATGTGAGCAGCTTTATTTCATTATTCCAGCCATTCGTCATCAAATAATTATTCAACACTGGACACAAACAGCAAAACACTGATGATCATGATTATGATTATTATTATTATTATTATTATGCTTTTTACTGTTTGTGTCCAGCGTTGAAATGATTATTTGAAACTGAAGCGCTTCGTGTGGATTCATGCCACCAGTCATTTTATCACGGAGAGATTCTTACGTGCGTATAAGAATATTTACGTAAAAATTTAAAAAACATGTTTTTTGTTCCTTCATTCAAGCCCTTCCTGTGAATGGAGCGCGAGGTGTGGGGGCGGGGCTCCAACACGTGTGGTGACAAGAATCTGACATGTGTCTGTTTTTTTTTTTTTTTTTAACATTAATTTAATAACAAACATTTATTTGGCGAAAAACTTTTTGGAAAGAAAACCGTTTCCTGTTTGTGTACATATTTTTTTCTGTGTCGCTACAATGTAATTTCATTCACAAAAACAAGGGAAAAAAAGTGATCGGCATCGTCAACAAAGCCGTCGACCCCTAAGGGTTAATAATTATTAACAGGCAGCTTCTTTTCCTCAGGCAAAAACGACATTTAACTGACTCTGAAAAGTCCAAAATTCTAAAAACTCTTTTTTATCAGTTTGAAAGCTCTTTCAGAAGGATACAGCACGGCTGCCAGTTGGTCTCCGATTACAAGAAAGATAGGTATACTTTCAAAAGTATACTCTAAAAACAAGGGGGGATGGGCAAAATATAATTGTAGATTCTATATATAGAGAAAAAACAGGGAGCAAACTGGCAATTCAAAATGATGATGGTTTCTAGTGCACCACTGCACAAAGCTGTCCAGAAGGTCTCTATCCTCTGACTCGTGTCCATCCCTGATACACACCACCACTGCAGACTCATCAGAGAATCTGAGAAACCTGAGGTGCATGGACTGAACAGAATTAGGGGAAGAACAGTCCACTGAGGTGCCCCTGTGTTACTGACCACCGCATTAGACCTCCCCAACCTTACAAACAGGCGCTTCTCTAACTGCTGGGCAGCAATCAAGGACACTAAGTGGAAGAAGAACATTATATCTGCTTAACAACGCTCCATCGCATGCAGAGACGTACTCCACTGTGTGTCTGGCCAGGAAAGACCTTAAGGATGAAAGAATAGAGACATGCTCACCTGACCTTGTGGGCCTTCTTAAACTGGAGATTTACCATGAAGGAAAACGTTACACTCCTCTGAACAGTGTCTAGGAGGCCATGAGTCCATGAGTCCATGAAGGGAAGGCTTTGGCTGATTTTTTTTAAACATAATATTCTGGCTATCAAGTCAAGTCAAGTCAATTTTATTTATATAGCGCTTTTAACAATCGACATTGTCGCAAAGCAGCTTTACACAATAAAAAGAAGTAAGTCTGTATGCAATGTGTATGAATCAAAATGATAAGATTGTCCCTGATGAGCAAGCCGAGGGCGACGGTGCTGAGGGAAAAACTCCCTGAGATGGTAATAGGAAGAAACCTTGAGAGGAACCAGACTCAACAGGGAACCCATCCTCATCTGGGTGATAACGGAGAGCAGGGATTGATCTGCATAATAATGTGTACTGGAAGTTCAGTGTAACAGGAGATGTGTTAAAATTAAAATTAAAAGGAGTCCAGTTTGTTCCCGGAGGCTCAGGTAGACTGTAGGAGATTCTGGTCCTGGCTATATTAGTCACTATTTTTTTCTATGTTTATTTTTTGAGTTGTTTGTGAGATGGAAATTTTTTGTTTTTCATTTAGTTTGACAATAATTCTGTACAATAATAGTTGACCAATAATTATGCACACAGTATATTCCTAAGAAAGCCAAACCTCATTTTTACTTTCCTTATTGTTCAGGTTTGAGGTTTATCAGTATTTTGGATTGACAGTACTGAAGTTGTTCAATAATCCTCAGGAATATGACTTGCCTAATTGTGTGCACAGTGTGTTAGCAGAATATCATTAATAAGAAGTAAAATTCTTTAAAAAGTCCAGTATGCACAGCCACAAAAGCACTGCCTAGTCAAGTCTCAGTTCATTACAAAAACCAAACAGAGACCACAGAAGAAAGCCAACCGTCACCGTGAAGAAGAAGTTCACTGAGAATGAAATGAAAGTGCCAAAGAAAACCATTTCAGGAAAACCACTGGCAGGACTGTGGACAGTATGAGATGAGCGCTAAAAAGCAACAATTGTTATAGAGAACCAGTGAAGATGTGGGATTATTTTTTATTTTTTTGGTGTGATGAGACCAAGATTAAGATGTCGCAAGATTTAATGTGTGTTGTGTGTGGCAACCCTAACACAGGCCGCACCCCAATCAACACTATCGCTAGAATGAAATATTTTGTTGGTAGTTTCATGTTCATGGGAGAAACTTGGACCTTTCAGCAGGAATGTGCAATCAAAAATAAAAACAAAAACAACAATAAAGTCCAAATCCACATCCGAATCTTAATCTGAATTTAGTGTAACGTTTGAACATTTGAACACTGAAGACCAACAAAACTGTCTGCAAACTTCATTCTGTTACAAAAAGTGAATTCTAAAGCGGTTGAAATAATCTATTTGTCATCTATAATTAAGAAGAATCACATGACCTTTAAAGGCGTCCAAAACCTTTAAAAAGCTACTGTAAAATTTGACATGAAATGACTTTAAGTGCAACTTTTCTGTATAATGTACTGTACAATAATTAGTGATGTACTCTTTAGTTATGAACTCATGAATAATACTGCATGTGATCCATGGTGCAAAACTGATGAGCAGTGTTACAGAGGAGAAGATTGTGGTTGATAAGTTGACATTTTATCTTAAGTTTTACGTAACAGCGCAAGCTCTTATACTTCTGCTGCAGTTGAGATGCTGTAAGAGATTTGCTTTTATCAGCAGGATTGGTTGCAAGGTTTACATGTTATGTCCTAAAACATATTGAAGTGTTTGGAGATGAGGGTGAAAGTGGGTCAGGGATGGTGCATGAGATGGTTAAACTTCGGCAGAAGCATTTAGTGCCACTTTGTTCACGCCAAAGCATGATGCTGGCACCACTGTGTTGATGGGCCAATGCAAAGCAAATACATCTACTGCATTGCTTATGGATGAGCCATGCGCTTCAAAGGGTGTTTGAGGAAGTCTACACTGTCTTGCTGTCTGGTCAAACACTCCATGACTTTTAAAGGGGAAAGGACAGTTTTAGGCAGTGGTTTCACTGTGAACTCCAGGGTTGAGGGATCAAGTCCAGCTTTGGATCTGTGTGCATGGAGTCTGCATGGTCTCCCCGTGCTTAGTGGGGTTTCTCCAGGTACTCTGGTTTCCTCACACAGGCCAAAGTATGCAGATTAGGCTGATTAGTCATTTTAGATTAAATATCACGCTGGAGGCAGTGGAAGCTTATACAGAGGAGGCCCTGGGTTGCTAATCTGAGGGTTTGAGCCTTGCCACTGCTGATTTGCCACCTTTGGGCCTTTGGGCAAATCCTTTATCCTCAAGTCGATATATAATACCCAGCCACTGAGATGAGGTGCTAGTCACAAGCCTGCAGAAGAAAAAGGTGGCAGGAAGTATATCTGGTGTAAAACCTGCCAAATGATCTGATGTGGCAACCCAGAGTAAAAAGTCTAAGAAAAAATTTAGTTGCAAAGCAATGATGATCGGGTCCTAATACCTGCACCATCACTACCTGTGTGCACTAGAGAGTCAGTGGGGGCAATGGGATCAGTGGGCTTCATGCATTTAAAAGGGGAAATGCTTCATAATATTACATAACAGTAGTTTAATCACGGTGCTGTGTAATTCATTGTAGTTCATCGCCAAAATCAAACAAAAGGCTGCTTTCTTGCATTGTCTCAAGTTCAAATCTTATTGATCCCACTGAGCTCAATTGCTTGAGTTCATATTGGCCTGGTTCGGCGGCAATCGTATAAATGATCTATGCAGAAAATCTCATGTGAAGCCCAGAGACACGCCACTCAGGCATCATAACCTGATTCCAACCTGTGCGCTGATATTCATGACTTTTTGAGCAGGCTAAGATCCCAAAAATCTCTTGATGGTGAAAAAAAGGAATCCTTAGAAGAACAATAAGTCCCTTCGCACACGTCATATGGCCATACTACATCATCATAGTGCCTGGGCCCTAAAACTTCCTCGGTCCAAAATACTGATAAAAAAATAACCAAATAAGTCATTATGCTAGAATTCACAAATGCATTTCTTCTCTGGAAACATAATCAGCCCGTGGAGTGATGTGGTAATGAGGAACTGTTGATACTGTACATCACAAAGCACAAAATATACCATTTTCGACCGATCCATGAAAATGTTATTAACTAAAGTGCAACAGAAAAAGTAAGACATTTTAATTTGTACTAAAGTTTCTCTTAAACACTTCCTCTTTTCTAATTAATGATAAAATCCCCAGAGACGGAATCTATCAGATAATAAGTCCACTAGTATCATGATGCATTTCCTTTTACGCAATACAGTTTCAGACAGAGTTTGTTTCTTTTTTTCACCTGATGATTTATTTACCCGCCCACTTTATCTTATCTGTGGGAACGAAGACCGGGGATTTTTTTCTCTGGGGATCTTTAAAAAATCTCCACTAATGCTCTGCATCACAAAGTAAATCTGATAAATCTTGATTTTTTACAGACACACACACACACACACACACACACACACACACACACACACACACACAGAGAGAGAGAGAGAGAGAGAGAGAGAGAGAGAGAGAGAGAGACTCATTACCAGCATTAACCTTGCTAGCCTGTCGTTAACTAGCTAATTGATGTTGTCCAGTGGGGGTGTGTCCACAGGGACAGATAATGTAGAGCTCCAGTTTATACACTAACCAGCCACAACATTAAAGGCACATGGTTAATATTGCATGTGCATGGTTGTCTGCTTGTGCCACCAAAACAGCCTTGACCCATTGAGCCCTGGACTCCTCCGAAGGTGCGCTGTGTTATCTGTCATCAAGATGGCAGCAATTATTCCCTTAAATCTTCTAATTTGTCACATGAGGCTTTCATAGATCAGACATGTTTGTCCAACACATCCTACAGACTCTTGAGCAGATTGAGATCTCAGGAAATGACAGCTTCACTACCGTCCACTACAGGTAAAGTCAAAACGTCAAAGTCCTCGTCATGTTCCTAGAACTGTTCCTGAACAATATTGAAAAAGTTTCAAGTTCAAGTTTCAAGTTTTATCGTCTTATGCACAGTAAATAAACATGTACAATGAAATTCCTTCTCTGCTATCCCCTAGTGAATGGCACAGAAAAATAATTAATGGATTAAAATATATACATTAAACATAGAATTAAAAGTAAAAAATGTAAACAGTCCGCGTAGTGTGCAAATTCCGCAAAGTGTGTGAACGAGTCCGCAATATGTTGAGTAAGTCTGCAGTGTGGGTGCAAGGCTGCAATAGGTGTGCAAAGGAGTGCAAATGATTATACAAATGATTGTTCGATTATTGTTAGTGTGGAGATGAGTTGCAAATTCCTCAATGCATGTTTGAAGATCTGTGAGAACAGTCAGAAACTGTTGGAAGTCCAGTTGGTATTCCATGATTGTAAACTCCTCTCAGCTGTTTAGGAGTCTGATGGCAGTGGGAAAGAATGAGTTCTGTAGCCTGGAAGTCCTGCGTCTCACGCCTCTGTATCTCTGTTAAGAGGTGAGAGACGTCTGTGCTCAGCATGGGTGTGGTTCTTTAGGGTGGAGGCCGTTCTCCTGCAGACTCTGCGATAGTAAATGTTTTGCAGGAACGGTAGTGAAGTTCTTCATATACAGTACAGCAATACTGCCGTAACACACGCTGATGCAGTTAGTCAGGATGCTCTCTATCATGCAGTTGGAGAAGTTGGAGAAGACCTTAGAAGATATACCAAACATTCTCAGCCTCTCCAAAAAGTACAGCTGCTTCTGAGCCCTCCTAACCAGCTTTGTGGTGTTAAGGGTCCAAGTGAGGTTGTCACTGATGTGGACACCTAGATATTTAAAGCTGTTCACGGATGAACTGGTCAAGGAGGTCCTTTCCTCTTTCCTCATGTCAACTATCATCTCTTTAGTCTTACCTGTGTTGAGGGAGAGGTTGTTATCTTATCCACACAACATGTTACCAGATTGACCACCTCCGTCCTGTAGGCTGCTTCGTCTCCACCAGTGATGCGTCCTACCACTGCATGTGTCATCTGCAGCTCAGGGATGATGTTGTCCTTGCGAGAGGTGACACAGGTGTTGGTGAACAGGTTGTATAGAATAGGGCTGAGTACTCATCCCTGTGGAATGCCTGTGCTTCTGATAATGCTGGCTGAGGTCACATTTCTGATGCTGACAAACCGGCCTGCCAGTCAGAAAGTCTAAAAGCCAGTCACAGAGTGTAGGGTTTAGGCCAAGTGGGGACAGTTGGTGAGTTTGTTGAGGATGACCATGTTAAAGGCAGAAGAGTCTTTATTTTCCAGATGAGAGAAGGAATGATGAAGGGCAGCAGCAAGGTCGACTTGTTGGGCCAGTAGTCATATTGTTGGGGGGTGCACTGTGTCTGGTATAAAAAAGGCTAAAAAGGCTGCTGCAGAGATGTTATTCAAAACTATGTGTCAGGGTGCCCTCTGGTGGTTTGATGGTGAACTGCCTGTAGTTGGTATGATGCAGAGTATGCATGTTTAGTTGAGACACAGTTATATGAAATCCAGCAGAACAAATCAATCTGCTTAAACCAGATACTGAATGTTCTGTAAACATCCAGCATTTTTAGATTGTAATATTATTAGAATAATACAAAGTTATAGAAATTGATATTTTTTTTAATATATTCGTTTTACTTCATGATTCATCTGAAAATCTTTTTATTTTAAGGTATATTATGTTTTTGCCCTGCAGGGCCCATTCACATCGTTCTGACAGGAAAACATAATATACCTTAAAGGCAAGCCAAGGGTGACGGCGACGGTGGCAAGGAAAAACTCTCTGAGGGTAATAAGAAGAAACCTTGAGAGGAACCAGACTCAACATGGAACCCATCCTCATCTGGGTGATGACGGAGAGCAGGGATTGATCTGCACTCATACTGTGTGTTAGGAGGCTGCAAGTTCAGTAGAACAGGAGACGTGTTTAAATGGAGTCCAGTTTGTTCATGGAGGAACAAAGGTAGACTGTAGGAAATTGCAGTCCTGAACTATCAAATGACTGAAGTCACAGGTCCCCAGAGAACAGCTGTCAGCATCAGTCGAGGACAGGACAGTCTTTGTGGAAACCATCTCCAGCCACCACACGCATCCCAGGCAGACCACACGGGGCATCCATGCGACGAGATCTCCAACCAGAAGCAGGACTCCAGGACGGGTTAGACGGCTCCAGAGGGCAGAGGGGTCTGGATCACTGGCAACTCAGGAGCGAACATGTATAGCTCGACAGAGAGACAGAGAGAGGGAAA
>QMIH01001488.1:45642-58639 GCA_003987875.1 Clarias batrachus | reverse complement strand
AGTGGTAACAAGGCATGATGGATCCATGTTCTCATTCTGTTTACGCCAAATTCTGACTCTACCATTTGAATGTCTCAACAGAAATCGAGACTCATCAGACCAGGCAACATTTTTCCAGTCTTCAACTGTCCAATTTTGGTGAGCTCGTGCAAATTGTAGCCTCTTTTTCCTATTTGTAGTGGAGATGAGTGGTACCCGGTGGGGTCTTCTGCTGTTGTAGCCCATCCGCCTCAAGGTTGTGCGTGTTGTGGCTTCACACCAACCAAGAACAAAGAAAATAATATTTACAAAATATATACAATGAAAACCAGAGTGTGGGTGAATATGTAGAATGTCCAAAGTGTTATAGTAATAGTGTATGAGGGAGATGGATCGGTCTCACCGGAAATGATGGTAAAAAACTGGGAGGCCGATGTCGGAGTGCGAGAACCGATACGAAGCAGTCCAGTCGGTGTTAATCTGGATGGTACGACAAACCCGCCTTCGGGAAAAGAAACAGCCTTCGTCAGTCTCGAGCAACTCCGTGAAAATAATATAAGCAGCGCGCTGTATCTCCATAACTCTCTCCCCCTGCATGCGTTCCCGGGCCGGCTTTATGTCCGGGTCATGTGACCACCTTCTTCCCATGCCGCCCGGCAACACAGGCTCGCGAGAGTAGGAGCGGTAACCAATACACATTATATACATAAAGGCAAATAAACCGAAGGGGGCACATTGCATAAGGAGCTGCAGCTTCTTTCCTATTAAGCCGGCTTACTTACCCCTCTGTACAATTGCCCCTTATGTGGCAGTGCTACACCGCGCTATAAAACACAGCAGGGTAGGAGATCTCGTCACATGGAGCCCCGTGTGGTCTGCTATGGACGCGTGTGGTGACTGGGGACAGTTCCACTTTTTAAGACGCTCCTGTCCTCGGCTGACACAGACAGCTGTTCTCTGAGGACTCGTGACTGCAGTCGCTCGATAGTTCAGGACTGGAGTTTCCTACAGTCTACCTGAGCCTTTAATAATGAACTGGACTCCATATGAACTTAAACACGTCTCCTGTTATACTGAACTTCCAAGTCAAGTCAAGTCAATTTTATTGATATAGCGCTTTTAACAATTGACACTGTCGCAAAGTTTGTGACAATGTCAGTTGTTAAAGGGTTATACAAATAAAATGGAATTGAATTGAATTGAATGAACTAAATGACCCAAATATAGATTCGTCCATTTTAATTAATGAGATTCAAAGAACCGAGTCACTAAAATGATTAAAACTTCCCATCACTACCTGGCAACCGCATGTATAAATGCCCGCGCCTTTGCCTGTTCAGCACTGGGATCTGCTCATTCTGAACAATTACTGTGTGGTTCTGCCCCTCGCACGACCCGCATCATTATCATCACTACCTAGCAGAAACCATGAAATGTACCTTATGCCCATGAAAAAAATAATAAGAACTAACGCATACAATGATGCCACTTCCAGCCATGAATTCAAACTAGAAGTGTACGAACTGTCAGACATCAGTTTCTGCTTAGCTAGTGTTGCGCCGATTCTAGTCTCTGGTTGGCTGGAATATTTGGAGTTACGAACGCTGCTGCAGTTCGTACATGAACTAGCTTTACTAGCTTTATGATAGTGAGTAGTGATGGGAAGTTTTAATCATTTTAGTGACTCGGTTCTTTGAATCTTGTTTGTCAAAATGAACAAATTTATTTTTGAGTCATTCAGATTATTTCGTTCGTTTGACCTGAAATGAAATAAAATGTTACATTTTCAATAAACAGACCACCAACACGTCTACATACACACATTTTATCTACAGTTCCAGTAATGAAAATATTACACTCCAGCTAAGGACATGTTATAAACAGAATGAGCAGCTCACTATCATATCTTCTGGTCTGAGTCGTTCGTTCTTTTGAATCTATTACACAGCATAGCGTCTATGGGAGTCACGTGACAAAAAAACTAATCACTCGGGACTTCAATTCGGTTTCCTGTACTTAACCTACGGAGGTTTTGCAATGATTTGCACATGCGCGCCCAGTCGAAAATGAACGAATCACTCTCCGAGACTACTCGTTCTTCAGAGTCACATTAAAGATTCATTTAAAAAGAATGAATTGTTCATGAACGACCCATCACTATTGCAAGGCAACGCCTGCAGCGCGTTTATATAAAGGGCCCTGATACCGCCGCACGATCATTTAGGTAGCACCTGTAACCAGGTTACCGGAAGTAACAGAAAAGATAAATAAATAAATACAATGTGTGAATGACAAGATGATGTGAGAACCCTTGAAAATTCTTTTATAAAGAATTTAGAAATYAWCTGTAATAGAATGAACAGGAACTGTATTTATATACATTATATAAATATGTATATAGCAATATAGAATATATATGTGCATATATTTTAGCCGCATTTAATGTGGCTGATGATAATTAAACCAGAACTTGAGGCGGACCAATAGCAGCGCGGAAATGCAGCGAGTTCCGGTTTTTCGCACAAGGTGTGCACGTGTAGTTAGGAATGTCTCTCTCGCGCGCGGATGCACATTCCTAATGAGCGTGGTHTTTCGCGACTTGTTGAGTAGCTTACGTGAGTGAAATAAAACAACAACATACTTTAATACATGTTAATTACGAGTGACGCTGATATAGAGTGTATTTTGGTGAAAAAAAGGTGAGAGAAAAGCGTTTGAAGGAGACGCGAACCATCCAAAACCAGACGTGTTCTGACAGTTACAGAAGCGACTTCCTTGGTAAGTTAAACTGCCTTCTTGGTGTTTACAACTAAAATTGTAATTGTGTGTAAGAACAGAGGAGGATTTAGATATGGAAACAGAAACAGTGTGACTGTATTGATAAAATGGCAGCTAACTATGTAATTGTATGATGGAAAATGCTTAAATGACTACAGACATTGTGTATATAGAGTTGCACACTCTTTATTTGAGAAATGCATGTGAACATCTAAGTACTGTTGGGATGCATCATGTACAATGAAGATATTTATGATATTTTTGTGACCTTGTTTTTTCAAGGTCAGGTTTTTTCCCTTTGTTTGAAAATTTCTGTTTAAAGTTGATTGGTGTCTTCCTTGGGACGAGATRTTCTGTTGCCTGCATTCTGGATCTGTCCCGGCCTTCCGGTAGTTCTGAGGAGGGTTTGGACTGGCGAGCCTCCCTTGAGCCTTTCTTGGATAATTTTTTGTTTTTTTTCTCCTGAATGAAAGAAAGAACAAGTATTGCTGAACCCTGCAAACGGTAGGGAATCGAACCATCCTTCTTGTTTTCAAATTTGTCGTTGGAGACACAATTTTTTTTGTTTTTTTCTTCATCAACAGCTCAGAGACATTAAATCTCACATCTACGTTTTATTTGAAGAACTGTTCTCATGCGAGATTAAGATCATTTAAAAAAAAGAAAAAGAAAAAAAAGGGAAGAAGAAGTGTTTCTTCTTTTTGTTGTTTTCAAACTGTAATTTGTATTTAAGTGATATTTGTTTAAATGAAAATTAAGGGAGAACAAAGGATGATACTGTAAGAATGTTTGATATTATCTGATTTAAGTGTGGAAGGAAAGACAGTATAGTAACTTACCTTGTGGGAAACCAATTCAGACAAAGAGTTCGTGAAACCTGTGAACCCATATATGTTACAGAAAAATTGAAAATACTGATTTTGAATTGAATTTCTTTTGTTGTTTTTCCTATCTTATACAGTATTAAGAAATCTCAACTCACCTGAGTTTGTTACAAATACATGTGTGGGAAGAGAAACGACTCTTGAGTCATTTCACGGTTGTTGTTGCGTCTTTCTCTGCAGCGAATCCATTCTTCTGAGACGTTGGTCCACAAATTGGCATTATGCTATGTATACTATACTAATACACTAAGTCATTAGCCGAGAACAAGCGCTACACACCAGTAAGGTATCAGGGCCAAAGACAAGACCAAAGAAAGAAAGAAAGAAAAGAAGACAAGCGCACAGAAAGTACAGAGAGGCATAGCCCCAGCCTCAGCTTCTGTAAGACTCCAGCGAAAGCAAAAGAGAGAGCGGCACGCATCAGTTCAGCCTGCTCGCTCAGTTTAAATTACGGTGCACAAAGACACAAACCCTTTTAAGTTCCTTAATTAATATTCCCAGGATATCTCCAAACGGAAAGTTCTTCCCATGCATGCCATAAGCACTCTCACACACTCCTATTTCGTTGACCCCTCTAAAGCCCTGCATAAGGGCTCTTATCATTAAAAACATCTCATGGTGCGGCGCTCCATACCGGGCCATGTAACAGCTAGTTTGTAATTAAGTACATAGTTTAAACTATAGAATGTTTTTTTGTAACTTTGTGCAAATGAAATCTGTTGAACTTGCTGAATAAAATCTGCCTTATAATAACTGATTTAATGTGTTTCAGAAACATGTAATAGTGTAGAAAATGCATTCAGCATGTGTAAATTATCCTAAACACCTTTAGTGTTCTGGTAACACATTTGTAATACAGTATTATAAAAGACTGTGTGTACTGTATGCACGTTAGTACACACACAGCCATATACTTTAAGTGTACTAAGTATACTTCAAGTTGTTCCACTTTAGCACACAAAAGTATAAAATAACAAAATAACGACTTTTTGTTGCAGTAAAATATATTAAATTAACCATCATGATTTTTACATGGTAAAAATAAATTTCAAGGAGAACTAGAATTTCCTAAGTAAAAGTTTAAATACTTACACATTTAATACATGTAATAAATGAACTGAGTGGAAAGAGTTAAATATTATTTTGTATTTACTTGTAATATTTCAATGTTTTATAGTCACTGCACATAAACCTAGTAATATTAAGTAAGTTTTACTTTTAAGGTTTAGTTTAAATTTCTAATTAAACCGCATATGTGCTTGGAGACGCTGCAGCCGCGCTGTGGATCAGTCGGTTGGGGATCATCACGGAGGTCCTGCGCAGCGTGGATGGAGCTGGAGTCTGTGGTGTTCGGGGTAAGTTTACCTTTCTGTTTTGGATGTGATTCTCGTTTTCCTGATTCCCAGTTAATGTTCATCTTAATCTCAGGACTCTACTAGTGTAGAGATTCACGTAATGTAAAAACCTGAAGCTACGGAATGCTCCAGAGGTCATGTGGTAAATAAATAAATAAATAACCAACTAAGCGCGCGGATTAATAAACTGAGATGCGTGTTTTTACCCTCACCCTCGTGAAAATGACGTTTTCCCGTGAGAGTTTGTGCTCGGACCACTGAGTTTCTACAGATTCTAAAATTGGCATCGTTACTGTTTTTAATCACTGGACTGGAAGAGATTTTCCATATCATAATATGCATTGCGCTGTTTTCAATCACTCTATACACAACCCATGATTTATTCTGCTGCATTTAAATGTTAATCTGTAATTAGTTTATTAAATGTAAAATCTTGTTAACAGATGTTTCTATCAACAGGACTACTCTACTGTATATTTCACAATTTGGATACAGTGCAGAAAGTTGATTTCAGACTCTATAGAAGATACGGTTCTACTTATCACATTGAGGAAAGTATAAACCTATATACATATTTGCTTGCTATAATGTTGCTGTTATTTTTATTTGTTCTTCATTACAAAATATAAAATAGTAGTTAAGTGTTTTATACCATTGTTGTAGTATCAGAAATTGTGTATGTTCATTTACAGCTAGATCTTACTCTGCATTGGACACAAGTATATACCAAATGCAAAGGTTTGTAGCATCATAAAACTGAGTAATTATTGAAAGAGTTCATGTTTGGATGAACTAAATACAAACTCAGCACTCATCATACGATTTCCTGACACTGTAAATGTGCAAAGTAATCAGACTATGAAGTGTAGCCATCTCATGCAATCTGCAAATGTTTTACTGATGCATGATTATTGCTAAAGCTATTTAACCCAAGTTTAACAATCTGAAGTATATGAAATGATGGTCATTTTTTATTATGTGTTATTTTATTATGTTCTTTTCTGTGTGATAATGAAGTCAGTACAGGTGATTGAAGCATTTAAATTTTAGTTTATCAAAATAATTATCTTTATCTTTTTTTCTAGTAAATGTTATGCAGGAGGACAGACGAAGTGACGTACTGTTGAATGTCCGTACTGTTGAAGGGAAAAGCCGGATGATTTATCCATTATACTTGATGGAAAGGAAATTTTGCAAGAAGGTGACAATACAGCAAGTCATGTGCACTGCTTACGGGACTAACTTCTGCCCTCAACCTTACATACCCTCGAGCACTGCGTTACACATTTGAGCTATTCCAGAAAGTTCTTTTAGAACATGATGGGATTTAGCTACGTCCAAAAGTGCAAGCTTTAAAAATCAAGTTATCATCTTAGAAGCTATTGATATGACTTGACTACAGGTGTTATATGTTCAGCTGTTGCCTAAAATGCTTTAATGGATTAAGGTTGTAATGGAATGCTTTTAAGTGTGAATGTTGCGTATTCACTGCTTCAGAAGGCTATTAAGTTTAAATAGTACGTTCTAAAAAGGTTTATTCCACAGTCTGTTTAATGTATTTTTGTTATTTTGTATTTCTATGTGTATATGTATGTATTTCTAAACGATTGCTGTATTTTATTTTATTTGTTTGTTTATTTATTTTTTACACAATTTTGTTTAAAACCAGTATTTCAGGTCCTGGTGCCATGCACTTGTTCCTACGGATGCAAAATTTTAGCTGAATGCACTTTTTTATTAAAAACCTGTATCGAGACTGTTCACGTCAAAAACATTCTGTAATGTTGGTGAATAAACTGTTTAATAATATTTTAGTTGTGTCATTTGTGAAAGACATACTGTAGATGAAATAATTACAGTTTCTTTACAAAACATAAATTAGCAATGTTCACATTATTATAGGGAGTAATATAAAATGATAAAACTAAGTAAGGAAAAAATCTCACAAAACAAAATGATAAAAACGGAAAACTTTACTTAATAATTCATAAAAACAAGGTTCCTGCTGATATAACAATAAATTAACTTTACTTGATTATTTTAAATAAAGCCAACTTGTGCATTAAATATAATTATGTAACTTTTACTTGATTTCTTCATGAGTGTTATTTTAATTATTAAGTAGACTTTACCTGACCTTGATGGGTGAGTTAAACGCTAGGATTTAATATACTTAGCATACTTTTCTTTCTTTTTTACTGGGGTGCATTGTGGGAATGACCATTGTTAATAGCGCTACAGAAATAAAATCAAATTGATCCGCTGTCGCAGTCAATTCGATTTGTTGTTGTTGTTTTACGGAAGAGTGATGGCGTTCTTACTATCATTCAAAATCTAAATTATCAGCAGGAGTTTAATGTCAGCAGCCAAGGTGGAGGAAGTGATGAGGTGAAGACGTGCATGTGGACATCATTTAATGTTTGAATATAACGAGGCTGTAAAACCCTTCAAATAAAAACTCAACTATGTAGAACGTGTGTTAGAGAGAGACACACACCTGCTGAGAAGGTGAGACGCGGCTTTCTGTCCGGAGCTTCGTCCTAATCATGGTGCTCCATTCAGACGCTAAACCTGAGTTCATTACACACTTTCCTGTTTACAGTTTTTGCAGATTGGGTGTACCTGGCTTGGTGCCAAATAAAATTGAATTGAATTGAATTAATAAACAGACTGCAGGAAGTGTGATCTTAAAGAGGAGAGAGAGAGAGAGAGAGAGAGAGAGCTTCACACACACCTGCTGAGAACATGGAGATGAGTCGTGTGTTTCTGGTCCTGATCATCGTCCTCCACACAGATGCATTGCGTGAGTTTTCATCTTTACTTGACAATAACTTACACATTAATTGGAACAATTTAGTGCATCTACTGTGTTACTGTGCAAAATAATAATTTAGTTTATCTTGATGACATCATCAAAGATTGTTTACTATAATAATATCAGTAATCTAATCATGTTTACCAGGACAAGCATCCTCCTGGAGGACCGCTGCTCTGTGTATTGTAGTGTTTTTCTCTACCACACACACTTCAATCATAGAGAAGCATATTTATTACCTGATTACACAAGTGTGCTGAGGGCTGAGAAAAACACGAGTGTGCGGGACAGTGATCTTATAATGAATAACTCTAATGATTCAGGTATCAGTACTAACTATGTATTTTTTACATGTTGTAATTAAAATTACATCAAAGCGTAAAATTTATTCCAATTTATAACACCAAACTAATTAGTTGTACATAAATCTAATCATAATTTCTCTGATCCACATTATTTATTAGTTTTAGTTTTGAATACATTTACATTTAAAACATCTGTATTAAATAAACTAATATTAAAACTAACTTATTAATCACACAAAAATAGTAAATATGTATGTAGGTAGTTATAATTTAAAGTGAATTAATTAGTTTTTTTTATTACAACCATCTAGTATTCCAGAGTAGATTGTGTAAAAGCAGCATCACGTCTCCAGCACACTCCCTGCAGCCACATTATATCACACGACTTGCTATTTTGCTGTAGTTATTATAGTACAAATGATGCACACAGGGCCTTTTTATAGTATTTTTAAATGTTCCGTCCACCTGCAGGGTCCAGGTTCAAATCCCGCCTCGGGTCTGTCTGCATGAAGTTTGCATGTTCTCCTCGTGCTTGCTGGGTTTCCTTCTGGTTACTTCAGTTTCCTCCTATAGTCCAAATAACTGCAGATTAGACCAACTGGTGTTCACATATTGTATATATATATATTGTGTGTGTGTGTGTGTGTGTGTGTGTGTGTGTGTGTGTGTCTGTGTGTGTGTGATGGATTGGCACCACATCCAGGGTGTACTCGACCTCATGCCCAAAATCTCCTGGTATAGGTTCCAGGGTTACGTTTTGGAAAAACTCCTTGAGATAACAAAAGGAAGAAACCTTCAGGGTCTGAATCACTGGCAGCTCCGGAGCAACATGCATAGTGAGGCAGAGAGAGAGAGAGAGAGAGATAAGAAGAGATAAGAGTGAGATTAAGGCATTTGGCAGACACCGTTATCAAGAATTTGATAACCCTAACCCTTGAGCTTCACTTAAGGGCCCAACTTGGAGGTTGTGAGGTTTGAACCTGGGACCTTCTGAACCATGGTGTGGTGCTTTAACCACTGAGCTCAGTTAGCCATGGTCATGATCACATGATGTATGCAGAGTGAAGCAGGGACTCGGGCAGGCCTAACTATGACATCATAACTAAAAGGAGGAGCCAGAAGGAAACACAGACATGAGGGGGAACTGGTCACGAGTCACTTCACCATCAACAAACCTGAGTGATGAAGCACTGGTCTGTGTCTGAGTCCTGAACATTAATTAGAAGGCTATTTGATAACTTGAGGGCTTTGTAAGAAAAAGCTCCGCCCCCTGCTGGAGTTTTTATAAAAGGCGGTCCTGACAAGCAGCCTCGGGTACTGTGGCGTGAGAGCATCTAATGCATTATACATCAAAAGTAGTATTTTAAAATACTTATTTAATAATTACATCCAGTGTACAGTTCCCAAAGACAGATGCGTCTCTTCCACAAGCTGGTGACATTTTCCAGGGTCAGACGTTCCACTCCCTAAAAGTTCACTAGGTGCTTCACCTACAGTATATCATCCAGTCCTGATCATTACAGTCATCACGCTATTAATACAAAGAAGTGTAAAGAATAGACTTATTGTGTGTGTGTGTGTGTGTGTGTGTGTGTGAGAGAGAGAGAGAGAGATGTTTTTACAGAGATATAACATCTCAAATGTAATGCCTTAGTGTTCACATAGTCTGTCTTGTCTTTGTGGATGTGAATATAAATATATGCACCATGGAGGTCGTGTCAGTGAAACAGCGTGAGTTCTTCAATAAAGGACACAGAATCAGTGTAGACTTTACCGCAATCATATTTCTCTTTAGTTCTCTTTGGGCAAACGATACAGTTTTATTCCAGGCATCTCTCACCTCACACTCTGCCTTCTGGTGGCTTTCAAATGAAATATACAATATTCCTGTGTTGTTACTGGAGCTCTTGACTAAGACATTCCTAGAAACTCACTCCACTGGCAGGATAGAGCAGGATCAATCACCAATACCATAATTAGTCATATTTAATTAGTGCTATTACTGAAATGTAATTCTTAAACATTAATCATTTATATCAACATGCTCATCCTCCTTCCACATGGATTGGGAATCTTATACTAATAATAAATCCATGTTACTGCACAAACACAAAGGCTCACTGATGTTTAAATCAGGATTTCTGGACAGCACTCATTGAATTATCAGTCTCTTCACAAACATGAGTATAAAAAGACTTTTATAAAATCAGGCCATCATCATCATCATCCTCATCATCATCTGGAAATTCCTGCTAAAAAACCTGCTAAGCTGCTAGTTAAATAAGGAGACGACAGCTAGACCTATAAACAACTAAATTGTGAAATGTATGCTCACAGTTTATTCACAGCAGTCTCAGAGTACAGTGGAACCTCGGATTGCGAGTAAAGGGGTTTACAAGTGTTCCGCAAACCGAGCAAAGATTTTTAATACATTTTTAATCGGAAACCGAGCAAGTGTAAGACACACACACACACACACACACACACACACACACANATGAAGGTGTTTATGTCCTGAGCTTCACACCTTCATCATGGCACACGTTCATACGATCTGATGCTCTAATAATTAAATATGTGATTTAATAATCCTTATTCAAAATAAATATTGTTTCTATTAATTTATGACTAAATCAACAACAATAAATATTACTTTATATCAACAGCCCTAATTATAGCTCACACACACACACACACACACACACACACTACGGCCAATTTGTGAATGCCAATTAAACTAACCTACATGTCTGTGCACTGAGGGAGGAAACCCACCAAGCACGGGGAGAACATGCAAACTCCATGCACACAGAGACGGGAATCGAACCCAAACCCTGGAGGTGCAAGCGACAGTGCTAATCACTACACCACCGTGTCGCCCCAAAGAATTATATTACTGTCCATTAAATATGGGTATTGATATTCTACTACTAATATAAACAACAACAACAACATAATAATAATAATAATCAAAGTTGTAGAAGTAAGTTGTAAGTTTCTAGTTGACTGAAACATTGTGTGTCTCTTATTCAGCTCAAGCGCTTCTGCTGCCGGAGGGCTGCTGTTTCACCTTTTTCACTGGCACTGTTCCTCCCAAAAAAATCCTGGAGGCTAAGCGGACGAGCGCACACTGCTCACAGCAAGGCTTCATGTGAGTGTCTGATGGTTACTGTTTTATTTCATTATTAAATAGAAAACAGTTCAATAAATTCCATTTCTAAATGAGATAAGAGTGTGTGTGTGTGTGTGTGTGTGTGTGTGTGTGTGTGTGTGTGTGTGTGTTTAAGTTCTCCAGTCTGTGGACTCCATTATACTGTGTGTTCATGACGTCACCACCAAATGATGAAATACACATTAATGCTATAAACATACAGATGTGACTGAAACACTTTGAACTTTAATCTTTTATTTCCTGCATTTTGCTCTTGAGTGTTTAATACACTGCTTATGGATCTTACTGTTGTTTAATGTGATGCAGATTAAATGTATATTCAATTCACTTCAGTTTTATTTATATAACACTTTGTCAGTGCTCATTGTCACAAAGCAGCTTTACAGAAGTAAAGTGTGAAAAGTCTTTGTTTACTGGATGAAGTTTCAGACCGTCTGTTTGCTGTTATTTAATGAAATTTAATAAAAGATCTGAGCATTGACCCGGGCGTGGCAGGCTGTGGTGCACCGGGTGTTCTGATCCACTTCTGATGGGTTTCTATCATTTACATTATTCTGCAATTTGTGATACACTGGATTTTGGGGGATTTGGATCAGACAGACTTAAACCTTTACATCCAGTACATTCAGTAAAGTAACAGTGATAACAAGTGCAGTCGTACATGTGATATGTGAAGAGTTCTACAAAACAACATAACATGTGAAGAACCTGAAACACATGAGATTTCTGTCAAGCCAAAATTAGAATCATATTATATATTAAATATTATATTAACCTTTAATAATAAAATATTTATCCCATTGCACTGCTGATTCACCTGTTATAAACCTGCTGATGTGTGTGTTTATCTCTGTGTGTGTTTCAGTCTTCGGACGCCTAAGTTCTCTTCCCTGTGTGTTCGTGAGATGTGAGCCTTGTGTAACTGTTTATTTACTGTTTATTAGGATTTTTAATTATTAACATTAGAAAAATAATATTAAAGTAAACCCGAGACAATCTAACACACTGTACATTAATGCAGTCAGGCAGATCATTTCAGAACCGTAATTACTGTAGAGTTCATTATATTAATATCAGAATCGATCTACATGATGATCATATTTTTACTAAAGTTGTGTAACTTATATTAAATAATATTAAGTGTAGTGCTGCAGCGCTGGAATAGACAACTGTAATGTGTTTATCACTTTCTGTGTTTCAGTTTTGTTGACGATGGTGGAGAGTGTGCAGCAATTAAACGCTAATGTGCATCTTGTGTGATAATGTAGAAATGTTTTAAAATAAATATCACAACTTTTCATTAATAATCAGTTCGTTGCTTTTAGTCTTTTTTATAATCTGATGTTTCACATCTGTTACGGTGAAGAAAAAAAATAAAAGTGTGTTGTTAGAAAAACAGATAGAGAATGTACAGTAACGCTGTGGGATGTCATGAAGTTGTGATGTGACAAAATTAGACCAACATTTATTTATTCGTTTATTTTTGGGAAGTGACGATGTACAGGGTGTTTAATATACACCAAACTGGATCCAGTGGTGATCAGGTGTTCAGGGTTAGGGTTAGGGTGTGTCATGTGTTAAAGTTCTCTTGTGCACAAAACAGGTGACGTCACTAACGAGTTTGAGCCTGAAGAGTCGTGTTAATTAGACTGAGGTGGTTTAGTGCCTGGATGGAATATATAGTGATAATAATAATATAATAATATATA
>QMIH01001488.1:0-12541 GCA_003987875.1 Clarias batrachus | reverse complement strand
TAGCGCAGCATGTTTGTAAATAGATTAGCCTTAGGTAAAGGAGCAGATCTGGGGGACTCATGGACGTAGAGTATTCTGGTGAACTGGTATGTTTAGATGCTGTCCTCCCCACTCTCATTGATCACTCAGGTTTGTTGACGGTGAGGTGATCGGTTGCTTTACATCTCAGTTCCCCCTCATGTCTGTGTTTCCTTCTGGCTCCTCCCTTTTAGTGATGATGTCATAGTTAGTCCTGCCGGAGTCCCTGCTTGCACTCTGCACTAATATACATTCACCTTATACATGTTGACTGTGACCAGACCTACAGTAACTGTTCTCTCTCCTTCTCTTCTCTCTCTCTCTTTCCCTCTCTCTGTCTCTCTGTCTCACTACACATGTCTCTCCTGAGCTGCCAGTGATCCAGACCCCTCTGCCCCCTGGACCTGTCTAACCCGTCCTGGAGTCCTGCTTCTGGTTGGAGATCTCGTCTCTCTTCAGTTCTTTTGATTGTGTAAAAATGATTTGCGACAATGTCAATTGTTAAAAGTGTTAAAACTGTTGCATGTTGTTCAGGAGTCAGCGGTGTTGTAACCGTGTGTGTGTGTGTGTGTGTGTGTGTGTGTGTCACACTGGTATAGCGGTAATTATTCTGTCTGTCTGAGCAGCGCAGCTGCAACTTGGCTCGAGCAGCTGGCTCAAAACTATTCTACAACTCAGTCCTAAACACACGCGCAGTCGTACACACACACACACACACACTCGCGCACACACACTCGCGCACACACACTCGCGCACACACACACTCGCGCAGTCGCGCACACACACATTCGCGCAGTCGCGCACACAGTCAGCTGGTGTTAGTCCCTCATGTGAGTGTGGGTTACTGTAAACATCTCTTCACTACAAGCACACATTCTTCCCCTGACTCTCTCCAGCTGGACCGATATGAGAGAGAGAGAGACTGAGAGTGAGAGTGAGAGAGAGTGAGAGACTGAGAGAGAGAGAGAGAGTGAGAGAGAGAGAGAGACTGAGAGAGAGAGAGTGAGAGAGAGAGACTGAGAGTGAGAGAGAGAGAGTGAGAGAGAGAGAGAGAGAGTGAGAGAGAGTGAGAGAGCGGGGAGCGGAAATGCTTGTGGTGGGAAGAAAAAGAGAAAACGGAGGGAAAACAGCGAGAGAGAAAGGATGGACAGGAAGCATTTGTTTCTCTGCAGCTTTGAGCCAGAGCTCTGCGGCGTGAGTGACAGCGCGGTCATGAGAGGAACTCAGCAGCACAGACACTCTGAACACTCACGTCCTTCGCGTACATCTGCTATAACTGCTCTGGGATCAGGGCTTCGACCTGCTGCAATACTGTTTCTGATTACGGGACTGTTCTAGGATCAGCTGTTAGACATTCGGTCTCTGGTCTGGGATCAGCCCTAAACATTACTCATCCTTTTATACATCTTCTGACTGATCTCGAATCTGATCTGAGATCAGCATCTCATGTTTTCTGAGTCATCATGTCATCTGTCTGGACTTTCTCACTGATCTCAGGTCAGTTTTTACATTTAGTGATGAATCATAACCTTTTTAAATGGGTTTGATATGACGCGTACAAGTCTGGGCTCTGATATAATATGTACGTGGTGCAGTGAGACGTGTCCTGATCAGGGTTACAGCGCATCGTCTCGTCTCTCTTTAGTGCAAGTGGAAGTGAGAAATCACCCGGATTCACCATCATTCCATTCACTCAGACCGAGACGAAATAAATTAGTCACTCACCTTCACAAACACGAGTAGGAGCGTTAGCACTCCATAATATAAACACAAATACATCCCATAATAAACACAGTAACGTCCACTTAGATCGACAGACAGACAGACGAGTTCATTACATTACAAATCCTGAAGAGAGATCATATCATGAAGACCAGCTGATCCACAGCCGTGCATGTGTGTCCACAAACGATACATCACAAGCCAATCAGATTGAGGGCTGGGGGTCACATGACCGATTACATACGAAACAGTATATAACATACGGACACTACGGAACGATCCACACACACACACACACACACACACACACACACACACACACACACACTCTTTAATCTTTGCAACACAGGTGATGGACATGGTGTCTGTCTCAGAGCTCACACACTGTCCTTTAATGTCCCTCCTTCTTCCGCTCTCTGATTGGCTGGCTTTCTGTTACATTGGTCTCACTGTACACACAGCAGTACACACGCGTGAGACGTGAGATGTGAGCAGAGTGCACACGTATGAGTCCTGAACTAACGCGCTCCTGTTTCTGTTGGACGTTTACTGAAACCGTGTCTTTAGTCTCAGGGAGAAATGAAAATCTAATTCTCATCGTGTACAATCTAAAGGATGTTACACCATGTAGCCTTGTCCTGGGGAAGGAGGCGTGGCCTAGGCCCTCTCAGCCAAAGGAACGTGGGCGTGGCTAACATTCCTAAAACTACTTTGGAGCACCACACACAGTGTGTGTACTTTATCTAAAGTCAAGCTTACACACACACACACACACACACACACACACACACACACACACAAGTGAAAAATGTGTCACCAAAGCATGAACATCTGTGCTGATGTTTTCCACACACACACACACACACAGACACAGACACAGACACACAGAAAAACATACAAGTAAAGAATGTTTCACTCAAGCACGACCACATGCTTTCACTCTGTCTCTCTCACACACACACACACACACACACAGTCACATGACTTACCTACAACCATGAGTGTGAACTCGAAGCCCCTTTTGACAGATTTGCGGTAGACTTGGTTGGGCAGATTGGCGAATCCCACGTATCCCTCCAGATTCCTCTGCTGGAAAAAAAGAAAAACTCTCCAGTCAGCTCATTAAACACACACACACACACACACACACACACACACACACACACACACACACACACACACACACACAGACGTCTGATGTCTCTCCCATGCAGAAAACATTTAGGAGAGAAAGCGGTCATGTTTCCAAACCTGTGACTCCCAAATTTTCATGGAAGCCTGTGGTGCAATCTCACACACTCCTCACACTGCACCACTCAAGTACATTAGTCTTATTATTATTATTATTACAGACTGTAATGACTCTGAGTGTCTCTGTGGTGGACCGGACAGAAGACGACCCGGGTGTGTCTCTGATCCAGTTTGTCAGGTTGAGATTTAGAGATGGGGAACGAGGCGAGGTGATTCGTGTGAAACTCTTGACACACTGGCAGGCAGCGCAGCGTCCTGTGTTGCAGGAGTGAACAAATCTTATGTTTGTTTAGAACTGCACCAAAATCCGAAAAAAAAAAAAAAAAACTCGTATTGAATCACGATAATTATAAAAATCCCAATACAGATCGAATCAGCAGCTGTGTATCGTGATAATAAGGCATCGCTCGGTCCTTATTGGGGAATCAGCATGGTGTCGGCTGTGTGCGAACAGTCTGTAAATTAATCACAGCAGGTCGTCACACAAAAACCTGGAGTTCTGACCAAAATTACTAATCTCTACTTTAAGAAATCATGAAAACTCCAGCTTAGCTATTGATCTATTGATCCGACGTAAAGACTTTCTTTAGAATACACTATGTTAAATAAAATGGGCTGAATGTCAATATGATGATGATGATGATGATGATGAATCTCAGTGCTGTAATTAAATGACAGTCCTGTTAAACTGTTGCTTTACATGTGGCTCAAATTGCAGCTCACGTTTACTTTGAGTTTAGAGTTTCAGCAGACATCTTTATCCTGAGAGCCTTCGATTTATCTTCTTACACATCTGAGCAGTTGAGGGTTTGAGGGGTTGAGGGCCCTGCTCAGGGGTCCACCAGGGGGCTGGGCTTTGAACCTTGGACCTTCTGTTATTCTGATGTCTTCACTTCTTCACCTGTCTCACACATCCTGTGTACGTTGTGTGTAGCTTGTGCACGTTCTCGGAGATCAGGGCGAGCTGCCTGCAAGATGCAATATACAATTAAACACTAGGGGCAGTGTGACCAGCAGGCACGCCAAGAACGCTGGAAAGTTTCGATGAGAAGTGTGCCCGGCCCTTTCGCTACCACATCTGCATGATGAGGCTTTACTTCTGCACAGGGACTAATATACACGTGCAGAGATTAAGACTATCTAACTTCATCATGTACGTTTGTCTTAATAAATTCTAACCCCCTACTGGAATCCTCCGGAATCACATGTATATGGTATATGCTGTAGGTGAGTACGTGAGGTAAACAGTTTACTGGTTTACTACATTTCTGCCTCAGCAGAGCAGGACTGGAACTCTGACTGTACTGGACCGTCTTGTGACCCGCGGTGCCAAAAAAACAAAAAATGTCTGTTTGTCTGAGAAAAGCCGCGATACGTCTAATAACTCTGAGATTAACATGTCAGCATGATCTCACACACACTCACTCACTCTCTCATACACACTCGTGCTCACTCATACGAACACACTCGCATGCACACTCACTCATACTCACTCACACTATTTGTGCATCTGTGTTTATTAATGAGTATCACAAATCTTTATAATAACAGAATACTGAAATACTTAAATACTGAATTCCCCAAATCTCTCTGGCGTTTCAGAGCCGCTGGGTAAACGCTGAACTTTCTGGTGACGGCGGAAGGAATGTTATAAAGAGGACGCTGCTATCAGATGCTCAGTACAAACCCAGTGCACTGCGTTTAGTGATTTTAGTGCGTAGCGTCTGCAGAAAAGTCTGGCAAAAATAAATAAAGAAAAAACCCAAATGCATAAAAGTCACATGATTTATGAAAAGTGCGTTGGGGATGATTTGGAGATGAAGAAAGAGAGTGAGAGAGAGAGGGAAAGAGCGAGAGAGAGAGAGAGAGAGAGAGAGAGAGAGAGAGAAAGAGAGGGAGAGGGGGAAAGAGAGAGAGAGAGAGAGAGAGAGAGAGAGAGAGGGAGAGAGAGAGAGAGACAGAGAGAGAGAGGGAGAGAGAGAGGGGGAAAGAGAAAGAGAGACAGAGAGAGAGAGAGAGAGAGAGAAAGAGATAGAAAGAGAGAGAGGGAGAGGGAGGACACACGTAGCTAAAATATTATTTGGGACAAACCCAGTCTAAGGATGTTTTGGGAGGAAGAAAGAGATCAAGGGTTTACTAAAAAAAAAGGGAGAGAGCAAAAAAAAGAAATGATGAGTAACAGTTCTGAGAGGAGGTGTAAAAAAAAAAAGACGTGAGAGGAAGAATGAACGAGAAAAGAAAGAGATGAGAAACAGGGAAAGAGGAGGAAAGAAATAAAAGAAGAGCAAGAAAAGGAGATGAGAGAGAGAAAATAAAGAAATAAGAACAACAAAAAGTGAAAAAATAAAGAGATCTAGAGCTGGAGAGAGAGAGAGAGATAACCTGATAGAGAGACAAAAACACAGCAAAGCTGAGATAAAAAGTTGTAAAAGATGAGGAGGACGATGAAGGAAAGAATATAAAGAGAGAGAGAGGGAGACAGAGGGGCGGATTAACGAGGGAAAGTGGCTAAAGCTCAGTATTTACGTTTCGGATCAGATCCATGATGGAGTCTAGAGCATCATGGAGGAAGTTGATCTCGCTCCAGATCTCAGCCAGGGCGTGTTCCAGTCCCTCGCTCTCTCCCTCACCCTCATCCCTCCATCCTTCTCTCTCTTCCTCTCTCTCTGTCTCATGTTCCTCTACTATCATTCTGGAAATGTGCACTAAGAGGAGGACGTGATGAACTGATCAGCATTGAGGATAAGAACGGGGACGGATGGGACAGTGACTGATCGTTCATATTGGGAGGGGGGGTGGGGGTGGGCAACAGCGAGAGGGAAGTAAAGAGGACGCGTCAGATTGCAGATGAACCTTTCCAGCTCTGACTAGACGTGATGCTCCGATGCACCGATCTGTAGTCCATTTTGTGACCCTCAGCTCTCTGTGTGTGTGTGTGTGTCTGTGTGTGTGTGTCTGTGCGCGCGCACGCTGGTTAATGAGACTGATGCTAGTGTTATGTAAGCTCGCTTCTAGGACGGACAGTGTGGAAAATGCCTGGAGGCAAGCACAGAACGAGGCCAATGCTATGAATAGGTCTCACACACACACACACACACACACACACACACACACACACACAAAGCTCACTATAGATTAAGTTCTGCAATGTGTTCTAACCCAAACTGTTAAATTAGTTCAAATACTTTTTAACCAATAAGCTGTGAACTCAGAAACTTGGGGGCGGAGTCACAGTGTCACTACATCACACCTGTGGACGAGGAGGTGAATTATTGGAAGTTAGATCGAACAGTTGTGAAGTGTCAGTTTTAGACTCCCTGTCTCTCGGTCTTTATTCCTTCGTTAATATGCATCACCACTACTCTTGGCTAATCAGGAAGTGTGTGTGTGTGTGTGTGTGTGTGTGTGTGTGTGTGTGTGTGTGTCCTAATCTTTTCTCATTTATCCAACGGAATTTAAAACTATAGATCCTAGTTATTTTCTTTAAAGTTTGAAGAGTGTACAACTGTTCCAGGGTCAGTTTTAGTAGTTAGGCAGTAAAACAGTATGTTTATGTTGTGTGTGAGAGGGAAACATTTCTGTGATTTTTTGCGAACAAATCAGCACAACAACATAAACAAAGTGGCACGGACCCCACAACACTGTTCCAACCAATAAGGGTACGATAACAAGGGGGCGGGATCACGTGTGATCATGTTTTATTTAGATAATAATCAGCTTGCACAGATATTAGTGTTTCTTTTTTATCGAGAATAAACATCCATGAATGTCAGTGTTGTTGGTGGATTCAAAGCTGTTTCAAACAGTCAGTCCATGATACTGGCGACGCCCTCAGCGTGAGTGATTTTTGGCTTTTGTAATATTTTGGGTAGCTGCATTTATTTCTGCATATTTCATATTTATACCTCCAGAATAAATTTTATTCATATTAAATCTGAGGTTCTACTGTATTTCTGTCAGCTAATAAATATTAATAAACCTCTTCTGATATGAATGTTAATTAGTAGTGGGCGGTGTTAGAGAACCAGGCTGTGAGAAATAAAAGGAGAAAAGAAATGAAACAATATATTGTTAAATAAAACAAAGAAATGCGATGTTTTATAGACACTCAGGAGTGATGAAACGCTTTATAGATAATAAAGAACATCTTTTCTCATAAAGTTTACCTATTAAAAAAATCATATTTATCATATATTTATTACACCAAAGTACACGACTCAGGGCCGAGGCATTCTGCACATACACACTTGTGCTCATTCGTCTCCTTGCACTCAGTCTGGACACTTCTGCACATTTACATATTTATATCTCATTTCTTTCCTCATTGCACCACTTTAAATTGACATTAATTTAACACTTTCATGCATATTTCTTGAATTTGACGTTTGATTTCTGTTTTTTTCTTCTTCAGATATTCATTTGTGTCCTCAGAGACTCAATTCGCGGCCACTTTATCCATTAAAATCACAACATTTCGGGAGTAAAACCTGCTTGCACATCTTGTGATTGTAGTTAGCATGTTGCTAATAAACGCCTCAGAGAAATAACGGTCACGTTTTAAAATTATAAAATTGACCTCGCGCGCGCGTTAACGGGCGCTCAGTCAGTGACACGTGACTTTAAACAGGAAAAATATGAATATTAATATGAGAGAGAGAAGAACTGCAGCTTACATGAGATTTATAACATTAATAAGGATTTAATATAACACGTTCAACTATTAAAAAGGAAGTCAGGTCAAAAGACGTGGGTTAAAAATGATTAAAATTAACTGGTCAGTTCGGCGCGCGCGCGGGCGCGCGCGTGTGTGTGTGTGTGTGTGTACTGGATTCACCCGACACGTAAAAATAAACAGAGAAACGTGTCGTTGTTTAAACTCCAGTCTTTCAGCCTTAATCAGGAATTAAATCCCCGGATGTTAATGATGAGGTTGAGATGATGAGATTACAAACACACCCGTGTAATAAACCGCTATGTACTTAAAGAGAAGACAGAGAGAATGAACCGTTTATTTTAGAGTCTGCAGTGTGTGTGTGTGTGTGTGATGTACAGAGAGAGAGAGAGACTGAGCGCGAGAGACTCTCCGACTCACCGCGACGCTGGAAACAGCCGAGTCCGGTCTCTCAATCATCGTGACTCCACCCAGGATCCGTCCCGGGAATCAGAGCATCAAACGGAACCACCAGGGATGACTTTCTGCTCGCTCGGGATCGAATCCTGCTCTGCCACACCGGATGAGATCGGATCAGATGAAAGGCTGGCGCGCTGAGTGCAGGAGGAGATGTACCGCGGGATGCGACTCGGGGAAAGGCGACTGTCGCTCTACGCTACGCTTTCCTACCCGTATTCTACAAAGCCACGCCCTTCCGAGTACGGATTGGTTAACCAAGTAGCCTCCTACGTTAGAAGTCGATGACGTCACCGCGGTATGCGGAAGTCTTCATGTAATGAATGACTTTTTTTCCTCCCTTCTTATGTTTATTTTTTGTATGTTATTTTATTCTGTCTATTGTTTTTATTTATTTGCATATTTATGTTACGATTGCTTATAATGTATACATTTTTTAAATTTATTTTTGTTTACTGTTTACTCTTTACTGTTTTTATTTACTGTTGAGTGTGGATGATTAATTGTTTAATTCAAGTTTTTACACCGGCATCTTGTGTTTTTATTCTTTTCTTTTAAAGAATTTTTGTTATTGAAAACCCTATTCATTTTTTTTTATTTTTTATTAATAACAAGGATAGTACAATAACTACCCACAGATAACAGAAGAAAAATTTAACAGAATATATACAGTATAAGCAAACTTAAAGAATATATATAAAGAAACAATAATAACAATAGAGAGAATAAACCAACAGACAAATAAATAAATACATAAAAATATAGGTTTCCTGTACTTTTCTACTCATATTAAATACTTAAAAAACTCCAAAAAGTGTTTTTTTCACTGGTAGATCATAACCTTACATTTATTTTTAATTCATGTTCTATTGATGTTCTACACTGTTCAAATTTAAATTCAAATTAGAATTGAATTTTATTTGTCACATTCACTGTCGTACACAGCACGAGATGCAGTGAAATGCTTATACGACCACTCGTGACCTTAAAATAAAAAAAAAACTCCAAAAACACTTTTTGGAGTTTTTTAAGTATTTAATATGAGTAGAAAAGTACAGGAAACCTATATTTTTATGTATTTATTTATTTGTCTGTTGGTTTATAAAATTAAGATAACAGTAAGGAATAAATTATGGAATAGAATAAGAATAAAATATAGAAAAACTTAGCTGTGGGAAAAAGAAATAGAAGAACAAAATATAAAATATAAAATATATTTTTAAAAACGTAGCTGTATAAAATATAGACAAATATGAAAAATATGGAAACTGTTGTGGAAATTCACAGACTTTAAATAGAAATGTCTGAGGAGTGTGCAAATATGCATAAATGTGAAGCTGTATGACCATAAATGTGCAAAAGTGAGCAATGAAATGAAATAGAGATGTTCAGAGTGAGTGCATGAGTGCACATAAATGTCATAAAGTGCAGTGTGCAACAAGAATAGATCAGTACTGTGTGATGTTCTGGTTGAGAGACTGTATCTCCTGCAGGAAGAAGCTCCTCCTCAGTCTCTCTGTGCTGGTCTTCAGGGAACAGAATCACTTTCCTGACCTCAACAGAGAGAGAACAGTCCATTACTGGGGTGACTGAGGTCCTTCATGATCTTCCTGGCCTTGGTCCAGCACCGCTTGCTGTAGATCGAGTGCAGGTCAGGAGCTCGGTGTGGATGATGTGCTCAGCTGATCTCACCACTCTCTGTAGAGCTCGTCTGTCCTGCATGGTGCTGTTCCCCAACCAGGTTGAGATGTTTCCCATCAGGATGCTCTCTATGCTGCAGGAGTAGAAGTTCCTGAGCACCTTAGAGGGCAGTCTAAAGTCTCTCAGGCGTCTGAGGTGGTAGAGACGCTGTCGGGCCTTCTTCACCACGGTGTTGATGTGACAGGACCATGACAGGTGCTGCGTGATGTGGACACCGAGGTATCTGAAACTGTCCACTCGCTCCACTGGTCTCCTGTTGATGAAGTCACTGCGCACTATATCACTACATTTTATTAAAACATTAAAATAACATAAAAAACATACATTTTTTAAATGTTCTTGTTCTTTTCCAGTCCGCTAATCATGGGCCTCGCTGTTACCATAGAAACCGGAACCGCTCCTTAACCAGGAAGCGGGCCAACCCGCCAATCCAAATCTCATTTCAGGAGGCGTGATGCTTCTGACCAATCACAGTGCTGGAGGCGGGGACTGTCGGAATACAGGTAGGGTAAATAAAATCCAGCAGCCCTGCCGTTCGGAACTAAAGCGCTTATTGTTGCAATTGTAATCGCACGCGCAGTTCTACTTGTGCAAAGCATCATGGGAAATTGAGTTTAGACGTATTAATACTGCTGTGAATCAAGTGCAGTAAAAGTACGGAGTGGGACTCAAACCTAATTAAAAAGAAATACATTTAAAATGTGTTAACATATTTCTCGCATTATATTTTATTGAGAATTGTTTGTGCATTCTACTTTTAATATTATTGTATTTAATATTATAAAGATCATTTGATGTATATATTTTTAAATTAAGTATGATATATTGTACAGGGTTTTAACATTTTGCCAATTGCTTGCTTTCTTTATTCATAACACTTTGGAATTTACCACCGGATCTATCTATCTATCTATCTATCTATCTATCTATCTATCTATCTATCTATCTATCTATCTATCTATCTATCTGTCCGTCTAATACATAATATACTGTATAAAACCCAGCTGATAAATTTCTTTATTTTAACCATTTTTACATTTTAAGCACAGTGATTAATTATTAATTTTATTAAGCATGTATCATTAGAAGATTTTTATTTATTTATTTGTACTAGATTGTCATTATTCATCAGCTTTTAAAGGAGCTGTAGTAAGGGTAGCCGGCCTGTAGGTGGCGGAAAAGTCACAGCATAAAATATAAAACCTCTGCTTCTGGATTTTGCTTCCTCGTTCACACGTGACCTGAGACTCATTAATAATAATAATAATAATAATAATAATAATAATAATAATAATAAATGAAACATGCCAAAATCCTGATTTTTTTTAGTAGTTTTTGAGTTTGAGACTAGAGATCGTATTCTCTATTAATACAGCATTTTACAAATAATGACATTTCACCTGATTTATGAATAATACATCACAGTTGTCACTGCTCAAGGTCACATGTTAATGTTTAAACCCTCAACAAGACTCAAATATTCAGTACAGAACAACTTTTTTTATTTGTCTTATTAAGGTCAGACGTCCCAGCAGATACTAAATTCGCTGGGTTTAAACATCTGGTTCTTGAACATTATGAAACATGACATCTTAGCAAGTAAAATATTCTTAAATCTAGCCAACTCTAATAATCTATAATTTCTTAAAATAACATTAAAACAAACCTATTGTAAGATTATTAAACGTATTTCTAGTCTGATGGTGAAGTTTCTCGTCCTGTTGGTAGAGGATGTTGCTTCTTTTAAACATTTAATTCCTTAAAAATAATAAAATTCACTCCTAATAAAACAAGATATTTTTCTCTTGAATTTTAAGTAGCAATTGACTAGAAATAAATTTAATAATCTTACATTTGGTTTATTGACATTTTATTTTAAGAAATCATTAATAGGTTTTATTACATTCAAGTATATTTCGCATGTTAAGATAAAGTTTTTGCTTAAAGATTTTGTAAACGTAGGTCTAGAAGTAGCCTTGCACCATCAGGGTTTGGGTTTGATCCCCACCCCGGGGTCTGTGTGTGGAGTTTGCATGTTCTCCCCGTACAGGTGCTCTTGTTTCCCCTCACAGTCCAAATATACACAGATTATTATAATTATGTTCTCAAATTGCCAGTAGTGTGTGAATGAGTGTGTGTCCTGCAATGTATTGGCACCCTGTCTAGACTGCACCCCTCCTCGTACCCGAAGTCTCCTGGTGTATGCTCCAGGTTTCCCGCGACCCTGTACAGGATAAACGCTACAGGAAATGAATGAGTGGTGAATAAATGGATGTCTAGGAATAATCTTAGTAATCTTAACCTGTGGCCAAAAAAATAGATTAAAATATCTTAGATTTAAGATATTATCAGGACTGCTTTTTTAGTTGCAAAAATGAATTATGATTTATTTACTAATGCAAAGGAGACACCAAGGTCAGAGGTGATTCTGTCTAGTCCAGGCCTGCATGTGTCTCTCTCTCTCTCTTTGTCTCTCTCTCTGTCTCTCTCTGTCTCTCTGTCTCTGTCTCTCTCTGTCTCTGTCTCGCTGTCTCTCTCGCTCTCTCTCTCTGTCTCTCTCTGTCTCTCTGTCTCTGTCTCTCTCTCTGTCTCTCTCTGTCTCTCTCTGTCTCTCTGTCTCTCTCTCTGTCTCTCTCTCTTTGTCTCTCTCTGTCTCTCTCTCTCTGTCTCTCTCTCTTTGTCTCTCTCTGTCTCTCTCTCTCTGTCTCTCTCTCTCTCTCT
>QMIH01001487.1:120864-134929 GCA_003987875.1 Clarias batrachus | reverse complement strand
ACTCCTGGCACAGCTCATCTAATGCCACACACACACACATTTCTTTAGTTGAAGTATTTGGATGCAACAGTGCGTAAACACACACACACACACACACACACACACACACACACACACACACACACACCATTTAAAAATATGAAACAGGGTTGCCAGATTTGTATTTATGATTTTTTTTTTGTAGTTATTATTAGTGTATTATCATTTAATATAATAGCTGTGTGATGTTGCACCACTAGAGGTCTCTCTCTCTCTCTCTCTCTCTCTCTCTCTCTCTCTCTCTTTCAGCAGGATTGAGATTCCACACCAGAGGAGAGAAGCTGTTACAAACACAACATTTATGTATAAATGACCTCAAATATGTGTTATATTATAGGGCTTATTATAATTCTATTCAATTCTATTTCTATAGCGTTTTTAACTATGGACATTGTCTCAAAGCAGCTTCACAAAATGAAAACAAAATTATCGAAAAGAGAATTATAACTAGTGTCTCTATTGATAGACAATTACATATGCACACACACACACACACACACACACACACACACAAACACACAGACAGCTCATGGCATGATTTTCATGCTCTGAAGACCTGCTATTTATTTGCATGTAATTAGCTTAGCATTGGCGGCTAGAGTTATTGTATTATTAACCATGCCAGTCGTCTTAATCTCAGCACAGAGCTGTGTGTTCTAGCTTCATTTGTTTTAAATCAGTTGATTGTAATGCGCGGTGGTGCGGTGGTGTAGTGGTTAGTCACCTTGCACCTCTAGGGTCCAGGTTTGATTTCCACCTGTCCATGGAGTGTGCATGTTCTCCCTGTGCTTGTTGGGTCACTCACAGTCCAAATACCTGCAGATTAAGATAATCCATAGCCCATAGTGTGTGCCCTGCTATGGATTAGCACCCTGTCCAGGATGTACCCCATCACGTGCCCTGAGCCTTCTGGGATAGGTTCCAGCCCCCCCGCGACCCTGAATAGAGGATAAAGTGGTATAGACGATGAGTGAGAGTAAGCGATTGTAATGCTCTGAGAGTAATTATAAATCCCTTGTTGTGATGTCATCTCTAATTGTTAACCCCGCCCCCCCCACACACTACTGAAAGATTTATTAGAAAGCAACCCTGCGGTTCTGAGTCAACCCTTTGCTACTTTCTAATTGATTTAACGAAGGTGTTACTGAAGGTGGCGTTAAACAGAAGAGAAGTGGACATGAGGAAGATTTCCTCCTCAGAATCCCGTCCCAGTGGAGGAATTTTTTCAAACCCGGCTTCCTGTAGTGTAGCTCAGGAACGGAGCGCTCGAGAGCCGCCATGTGGTTCTGATTTAACTGTACCGTTTCAAGTGGAAGGCGTTACGTGCAGTGAGATTTCAAATCGCACGGGGGTGATAATGTGCGCGTGTGCGTGTGTGTGAGTGTGTGTGTGTGTGTGTGTTTAACACCCTGCTGCACTTTGAAATGTGATCTTTATTGTCCATAGGGTTTAAAGCCAAGTATGAAACACAGCTCCTCCCAAACTAAACACACACACACACACACACACACACACACACACAGGAATGAGTCAAGGTTATTAAATTCAAGTTTTAATGAGATAGATAGATAGATAGATAGATAGATAGATAGATAGATAGATAGATAGATAGATAGATAGATAGATAGATAGATAGATAGATAGATAGAGTCTTATGAAAAAGTTTAGACACCCGTTGATAAATAACAGATTTTGGTGATTTTTTTAATTGAAAAGATGTGAACAGTCTCTCACAGGAAATGGAAAAAATACACAATATTTTCAGCAACCATTGGTGCATAGTTACTATATATAAACCTACTAGCGACCAGAACCACTAGCAGTCAATCCCACTAGAGGCTAGCCTACTGGAGGCTAACCCTACTAGGGGCTAACCCTACTAGCAGCCAAGACCTACAAGCGGCTAACCCTGCTATCAGCTTGGCCCTCATGTGGCTACACACATCTAAACTACACATCTAGAACTACACAAGAAGACGGACACTGGGGGTACACCGGAAGAGACACAGCCTAACTAAACACTGAACAAGGCAGCTCCATGAATCCATCTACACACAGAATATAAAGGAAAACAAAAATAAAACCCTTTTAAACAACACAGGTTACAAAACATAAACCAAAATATAAACTTAAAGAAACTAAACCAAACAACAGGAATGCCCACTTGACAAGGATAATGCTCGACCCAGTTTCCCAAACAATCTGCTATTTATAGAATCTTTAATGAACCACCTCGGCTCAGGTGAGCACTCTCATCACCTGACTGAGGTGCCTAGGGAGTCGATCAACAAAAACTACAAAAAACAAACAAGGAAACAGTGCCCTCTAGTGGATGTTCCTATTTTGTCTTTCTGATCAGCATACGAGCAGTTCTCTCCCAGAGTTTTCTTGGTTTTTCAGATCTCATCTTGACCTCCACGGTGCCCCTGAACTGCCGTCTCTTAATTACATTTCTTACTGTGGAAACTGCAAACTGACTACGCTTTGCTCTCTTCTTGTAGCTTCTCCTGCATTGTGGCCATCAATAACTTGACGTTCATCATACACAGCTACTTAGAGGAACTCATGGTTGTTGAGTGTCCGCAAGTGTGTGCACAAGGTTTGAAGAGTAAAAGTATTTGTAAAGCTTTGGAACTGGTATTTACTAATGACAGCTGTTGCCATGCATCAGATCTAATGAGCTGATTAAGGTCTGAAACCTTGTAAAAAGAATCTGAGACTCTGGAACACTTTTGCACAATGCCCAAACTTTTGCACAGTGCCATAATAATGTTTTTATTTTTTATTTTTGGTTTTATTTTATGGCATAAGAAGTAACTATGCATCAGTGTTTGCTGAACATATTGTGGATTTTTTTTTTTCCATTTCCAAGAGAGACTGTGTTAACATCTTTTCAATTAAAAAATCACCCAAATCTGCTATTTATCAAGGGGTGCCTAAACTTTTGCATAAGACTTTAGATAAACCATATTTCCAAACAGACATGTGATTAATGACATTAGACATTAATGATCAAAGACATGATATTAATTAATATATCTTATTATGTAACAGTAAATTAGGTATTGGTGGTTCAATAGTGAACGTTCCATGTTCAATTCCCAGCCAGTGCCCAAACCCCAGCCACTGGATGCCATGTCGGCCATAAGCCTATAAATAGCCGATAAATGGGAGGGTTGTAACAGGAAGGGCACCCTGTGTAAAACCTCCAAGTTGTGTGCAGGTTGGATGGTCACTGTGGTCAACGGGAGCAGCGTAAACCAATGACACCATTATGTAACAGTAAAGGTACAAGCCTTCTTTCTGTCACTGTGATTGATATCACACGCTTTGTCTCAAATCCAATCTTAATGATCTTAAATTTAAAATTATTTCCTAAACTAAAAACTCACTGAAAGAGAAGACTGAAAAGTGTATGACGGGTGTTTGAGTCAAATAGGGACTTTTGGTTGTAATAACAACACAGTTCTGAGAGTAAAAACTCCCTTTAATTCTCTATATAATCCCTTGCAACAGGCCCCACATAGGAAAGCCTGTAGTGAGCTCCGAGCCACCTCGACTGGGATCATTAGTCATGGATGTGCAGTCTTCTTTAAAACATTCAAGTGTTTCACTGCTGCTAAGAGTCTCATCACCGTACTGTGCCTGAAGTCTTCTGCAAATGTTAATCACTTTTGCATTTTCATTCACCAGAAATTTCATCTAAAGTCCCAAGAGTTTTTCTAATAAAAACTCTAAATGTATGCATTTGAAAGCACTCATGAGCCCTTAATAACACTAATAAGTGTGTGATTTGAGACACAACACTAGTTTGTTTAGCGAAGGTGACCTACTTCATTGCAGCATGTCATAATAGAAGACTAATATAATAGAAGACTAATATACTGTATCAAGTGTTTCTTTAGACATGACTGATCTCAAAGCAAAATTTAGTATTAGTACAAAAACTCAGTCTTTGTTTTTTTTTTTATTATTATTCAGAACGCCAGGACTAGTGTGTGAGGTAAGAAGAATTGTTGGCTTGACCACTCAGGGGTGAAAAAAAAAAAAACGGTCTCTCGGTTTTGGTGCTCATGATGGAATAGTCTGATGTTTTCTTTACCATCCTACATTTGGTAGGTTAGTGGACAGTTGGTGGTTGAGGTGGGAATCATCCCTGGAAAGACATTCTTTGTTTATTCTTGTAGGTAAAGTTGCTTTGATTGTGCATGGAGCGGTTCTAAACCTTATGGTGAAGTTGCTGTACCAGACTGGAATACAGCTGCTCAATATGCGCACACAGCTGCACTTCTGCACTAGTTGGTGATCATTCAGGGGAGACGATTGATCTTGTGTTGCCTCCTGGGGAAATAATAGATGTTCAGGATGAAGGTGAATGTGTGGTGTGGATGGGCCAAAAGAAAACTTGTGTGGATGGCCTATCAAGGCCAAGAAACTTGAAGCTGTCAGCACCCTCTTCAGAACTTCTAATGAGGCTGGTGAGTCTGTGGTCTGCACACATTTGTTTTGCAGAGGTTGAGGCACATGATGTTCTCATTGCACAAGTTCACCACCAGTTTACTAAGGTTGGGGTTTAAGGTGAGTGCACTGGAGGTGAGGTTATCTGTTCTAACCAGTTAAGGTCTGCCAGTGAGGAACTGCAAGGATCATTTGCATGTGTCATCATACTGTTAGGTTGAGAGTTTGTTAATCATCTTCCTAAGAAAAATGTTGTTAAATACAAGTGGGTGGATGCATTCTTCTGTGATGCTGTCCGGTAGGAACTTTAGTGGATCAGTTGACTGGGATGTTGGCTATGATGTGTGCCATGACTAGGTACAGAAGTTTAGGCCAGGAGTGAGTTAAAAATATCCATACAGATTTGATGGAAAGTCTAAGCACTCCAGCAGCTTTCTTGAGTTGTTGAGTGTGTACACGGGACATGCTTGGCCTCTCAGGCGTGTTGTGGTTCTGCAGTGTTGTCCTGTGTTATTCTCTTTAGACTTATTATTTGTCCTAGTTTGATTTATCCCTATTCACAGGATTTAAATGCTGTATCTCAGTATCTTAAATGATGGTTGAATGTCTATACTATTGTTCATCCATTGTTCATGGTTGGATTCCTTATGCATGCTCCTTAAGACATTTCTAAGAATGTCCCAGTCAGTACGTTCAGACAATCCCAGAGTGCTGCTTTAGATCCATCAGACCATACCTTGACTGGGCTTCTCCTGTTTGAGGAGCTGAGTGTTGGCAGGCAGCAGAAACAGGATGGGGTCTGATGGTCCAGGGTGGAGACAAGGAATTGCTTCATAGGTTCTGGGTGTGTTGCCATTAACATGATGTAGAATATGATGGTTGATGGGATTGGATAGGTGTGACCATGATGATTGTAGTTTCTCTCATAAGAAGTATTTCTTCTTGCATTAGTGCACCACCCTTTCTTTGTTCATGCTGAAAGAGGAGAAGAGATCATATGTTGGCTGAAAAAAGACTCAGAAACATCAATCTGTTAAACCTGTAGCAAGTAGCCCAGCTAGTGCTCTGAACACACTTTTAGAAGAAGAAGAAGAAGAAGAAGAAGAAGGCTTTATTGACATTATACATTACAGCACTGTGAAATTCTTTGCTTCACATTTTTCATCTTGTAGAAATCAGGCTCAGAGCACTGGACAAGCTGTGATGTAGTGCCCCCTAGGATAAAAAGAGTTAAGTTCAGGCCTTGCTCATGTGATCACTACCCCATATCTTTATCAGTGTTTAAATTAAACTGCCTTTTCTGTTTATACTAAATAACAATATTAACTAGTTTTATGTTCTAATAGTACTGGACTTTTTCCTTTTTTGCACTTTTTTGGAGAACATGCGTATCTCCTCATCTAAGATTAGGTTAGTAAGAGTAACTTTACAGAGGTGTTTAAACTAGAGAAGGTGATGTCCGATTAAGTACTTTGCTCTGGCCCCATCCCAATGAGACAACGGCAACATGTTGTGGTCACAGCAGGTTATGGTCGGTGAACTGCTGGATGTCCAGGTGGTGCTTGGAAAATAAGGTGGGCTTTATCTACATCTAGGCATTTGGCAGACGCCCTTATCCAGAGCGACTTACATTTTTTTAAATCTCATTACATCTGAGCAATTGAGGGTTAAGGGCCTTGCTCAAGGGCCCAACAGTGGCAACTTGGTGGTTGTGAGGTTTGAACCTGGGATCTTCAGAACCGTAGTCCAATGCCTTAACCACTGAGCTACCCCTGCCCCCTTTATAGACAACTGTAAGACATTTGAGGGCAAAATTGGCCTGTTAGGGCGGGACGGTGTCCATCCCACTCGGAAAGGTGCTGCTCTCATTTTTTGTAGTATAGCGCATAGGCTAATTAGAGGCCTAGTTAATCGGTGACAATCGAGAGCCCAGGCCAGGGAGCAGTCAGACAGGTTAAACCAACCGTCTGCTAGCTGCATAGAGTCGTCATTCAGGATCCATCATATTATACATCATCATAAACACAAATTTAGAAAGACTCAGAAAGTCTGTTTTAGTAATTTAAATAACATAGATACCACAAATTCAGATCACTCCGAATGTGCAGCCGGCACCTCTGATCTGAAGCTAGGACTGTTAAATATTAGATCTCTCGCATCTAAAGCAGTTATTGTTAATGAAACTATCACAGATCAGGAGTTTGATATATTATGTTTAACAGAAACCTGGATTAAACAGGACGAGTATGTAGCTCTAAATGAAGCTAGTCCTCCTGGATCCAGCTACATACACCAGCCTCAGCTAACTGGTAGAGGAGGAGTAGCTAAGAATATGAAGTCAGCTCTGTCTATCCCACTAATTATCATTTGCAGACCTCCAGGGCCGTACTCTGAATTTCTCTGTGAATTTGCAGATTTCCTCTCAAACGTTGTCATCTCTGTAGACAAAGCGTTACTTGCTGGAGACTTTAATATTCATTTTGAGAATCCTGAAGATCCTCTGAGAACAGCATTCTTGTCCATACAGGACTCAGTAGGAGTAAATCAGTGTGTAGTAAGACACACTCATAAAGCAGGTCACACTTTAGATTTAATATTATTCTTCGGATTAGGTATAAGAAATATAACCACAATTCCATAGTCTGAAGCCATCCGTCTCCACAGAACTCGATCAGGTGACTGAACATTTAGAGTCAACATTTCGTTATACCTTAGATAATGTAGCCCCAGCTAAAAGGAAACTGATTAGATATAAGAAACTAATTCCATGGTATAATGACCACACACACGCGCTTTAAAACAAACTGCTCTGGAATTAGAACGTAAATGGTGCCAAACTCAATTGCTAGCATGGAAGGAGAACATCCTGATCTATTAAAAAAAGCCCTCTTTGATGCTAGATCAATGTATCTCTCCACTCTTATAGAAAATAACAAAAATATTCCTAGATTTTTATTTAACACCGTAGCTAAATTAACTACAAACAGGACAACTGCAGAAATCTCCACAACAACATACAGTTGTGAGGACTTCATGAACGTTTTCAATAACAAAATCATAAATATTAGGCAAAAAATTCAGGCTTTGAAACTAGACAATCTTATACAGATACATAAACTACAGATGATAAACTACACACACCACATCAGAACCTAGAATACTTTACTCTCCTTAAAGAGAGTGAACTAATTTCACTCATCTCTTCATCAAATCGTCAATCTGTGTATTAGATCCTATACCAACACATTTTCTCAAGCAGATAGTACCAACAATAAAAGAACCCCTGTTGAAAATAATTAACTTTTCACTCAGCAGTGGGTATGTGGGCTAATTAAGAAACCTGACCTTAACCCTTGTCAGCTGTCCAATTACAGGCCGATATGAAACCTCCCCTTTATCTCTAAGATTCTGGAAAAGGTAGTAGCACAGCAACTATGTTCATATCTACATAGGAATGGAATAAACAAATTGTATCAGTCAGGATTTAGGCCTCATCACAGCACAGCACATCACAGACCTCCTATTGGCCTCTGATCAGGGTTGCATCACTATACTTGTGTTACTGGACCTCAGTGCAGCTTTTGATACCATTGATCATAGTATTCTCCTTCACAGATTAGAAATGGTAGTAGGAATTAAGGGACCGGCGCTCTCGTGGCTCAGATCCTATTTAACTGATTGTTATCAGTTTGTCAATTTAAATGATGACCATTTCTCATGTTCTAAAGTGGAGTTTGGTGTTCCACAGGGTTCAGTTTTAGGCCCACTGCTTTTTTCCCTTTACATGCGTCCTCTTGGCAACATAATTCGTAAACATGGTATTAGTTTTCATTGTTATGCTGATGACACACAGTTATACATCTCAGCAAAACCAGATGAGAAAAACCAGACTACTAAAGTTAAGCATTGTGTTCAGGACATAAGAGATTGGATGTTAATTAACTTCCTACTGCTTAATCCTGATAAGACAGACGTTCTAGTCATAGGACCACAAGTAGCTAGAAGTAAGCTTTCTGATCACACTGTAACTTTAGATGCCTTTCTTTTCCATCAAGTGCAACAGTGAAAGACCTCCATATGATTATAGATCCCAGACTTTCATTTGAAGCTCATGTAGATAATATCACCAGGATAGCTTTCTTTCACCTTAGAAATATTGCCAAGATAAGAAACATATTGTCACTAAATGATGCAGAAAAACTAGTTCATGCTTTTATCACCTCTAGGTTGGACTATTGTAACGCCTTACTGTCTGCTTGTTCATCTAGGTGCATAAACAAGCTTCAGTTAGTACAGAATGCAGCAGCGAGAGTCCTCACTAGAACCAGAAGATACAAACACATCACCCCTGTCTTATCTACACTGCATTGGCTCCCTGTGGAATTTTGCATCGATTTTAAAATACTACTTTTGACATATAAAACATTAAATGGTCTCGCGCCGCAGTATCTGAGTGAACTGCTAGTGTCTTACAATCCGCCACGCCTACTTCCATCAAAGGATGCAAGCTGCCTGTCAGTATAACTACTACATGCTGTAGTAAAAACTACAGCAGGGGGCGGAGCTTTTTCTTGCAAAGCCCTAAAGTTATGGAATAGTCTTCCTATTAATGTTCGGGACTCAGACACAGTCTCAGTGTTTAAGTCTAGGCTAAAAACCTATTTATTTAGCGCAGCATGTTTGTAAATAGATTTGCCTTAGATAAAGGATATCTGGGGGACTCATGGACATAGCATCTAAACATACCACTTCACCAAAATACTCTGTCTTCCCCACTCTCATTGATCACTCAGATTTGTTGACGGTGAAGTGATTGGATGCTTTACATCTCAGTTAACCCTCATGTCTGTGTTTCCTTCTGGCTCTCCCTTTTAGTGATGATGTCATAGTTAGTCCTGCCGGAGTCCCTGCTTGCACTCTGCACTAAAGATACATTCACATCAAGTCAAGTCAAGTAGGCTTTTATTGTCATTTCAACCATATACCGTTCAGTACACAGTGAAACGAAACAACATTCCTCCAGGACCAAGGTGCTACATACATGCAAACGACATAAATTAACAACACAACATAAATTTACAACACAGATTTTTACGTTTTTAAGTTAACCTAAAAAGTTAACCTAAACTATCAATTTCTATACAAAAAAGAGACAGCAATAGACAACAGACAACAAAGTGCACGTGCAAATGTGCAAATGAAGAGCTACATGACAACAAAAAACAACAACGTAACACATTACATTAAACACGTTATATTACCTTTTTAGTGATAAGGTACGAGTTGAGGTAGTGGAGAGAGCAGCAAGTAAACAATTAACATTGTGCTCAAAAAATAGGTGAATAGGTGAAGAGTGAGTGTGAGGGGTGTGTGTGTGTGTGTGATGAGTGTGATGGGTGTGTCGGGTCAGCCACAATGCTGGATCTTCTCAGCTGTCCTCACTATCCGCTGTAGGGACTTGGGCTCTGATATGGCACAATTCCCAAACCAGACAGTGATGCAGCTGCTCAGGATGCTCTCGATGGTTCCTCTATAGAAGGTGGTCAGGATCGGTGGTGGAAGCTGGACCTTTCTCAGCCTTCTCAGGAAGAAAAGACGTTGTTGGGCTTTCTTTTGCAGCGAGCTGGTGTTGAGGGACCAGGTGAGGTTCTCCTCCAGGTGGACGCCCAGGAATTTTGTGCTCTTGACGATCTCCACAGAAGAGCCGTCGATGCTGAGCGGAGAGTGATCGCTCCGTGTCCTCCTGAAGTCGACAACCATCTCTTTTGTCTTTTCGACGTTCAGAGCCAGGTTGTTGTCTTTACACCAGTCCGTTAGCCTCTGCACTTCCTCTCTGTATGCCGACTCTTCGTTCTTGCTGATGAGACCCACCACGGTTGTGTCATCAGCAAACTTGATGATATGATTGGAGCTGTGTGTCGCTACACAATCATGAGTCAGCAGTGTGAACAGCAGGGGACTGAGCACACACCCCTGGTGGGCCCCAGTGCTCAGTGTGGTAGTGCTGGAGGAATAGCTTCCGATCCGCACTGCCTGAGGTCTTTCGGTCAGGAAGTCCAGGATCCAGTTACAGACGGAGGTGTTCAGGTCCAACAGGCTCAGCTTCCCGATCAGGTGTTGGGGGGTGATTGTATTGAATGCTGAACTGAAGTCTATGTACAGCATTCTGGCGTAAGTGTCCTTCTTGTCCAGGTGTGTCAGTGCCAGGTGGAGTGTGGTGGAGATGGCGTCGTCCGTCGAACGGTTTGAACGATACGCGAACTGCAGGGGGTCCAGTGAGGGAGGCAGCAGGGTCTTGATATGTCTCATGACGAGCAATTCGAAGCACTTCATAATGATGGGTGTGCAACAGGGCGGTAGTCATTGAGACAGGACACAAAAGACTTCTTCGGCATGGAGACAATGGTGGTAGACCTGAAGCATGTGGGAACAACAGCGCTGCTCAGAGAGATATTGAAGATGTCGCTGAGAACCTCTGCCAGCTGTTCTGCACATTCTCTGAGCACTCTGCCTGGGATGTTGTCTGGTCCAGCAGCTTTATATGGGTTGACTCTGCATAGAGTTTTCCTCACATCAGCCGTGTTGAGACACAGCACCTGGTCATTCGGAGGACTGTGACCATACCCAACTGTCGTCTCTCCTTCTCTTCTGCTCTCTCATTTTATCCCTCTTCTCCCCTCTCTCCCTCTCTCTTTTCCTCTACCTGTCTCTCTGTCGAGCTATACATGTCGCTCCTGAGTGCCAGTGATGCAGACCCCCTCTGCCCCCTGGAGTTGTCTGAGATCTCCAACCCACTTCTGGTTGGAAATCTTATCACATGGATGCCCTGTGTGGTCGGCCTGGGATGCGTGTGGTGACTGGGGACGGTTCCACTTTTCCACGAAGACGGTCCTGTCCTCAACTGATGCAGACAGCTGTTCTCTGAGGACTTGTGATTTCAGTCACTCGATAGTTCAGGACTGGAGTTTCGTACAGTCTACCTGAGCCTCCAATAACCAACTGGACTCAATTTAAACACATCTGTTATCTCACACAGTATGAGTGCAGATCAATCCCTGTTCTCCGTTATCACCCAGATGAGGATGGGTTCCCTGTTGAGTCTGGTTCCTCTCAAGGTTTCTTCCTATTACCATCTCAGGGACTTTTTCCTTGCCGTTGTCGCGATTGTCCTAGGTTTGCTAATCAGGGACAGTCTAATCATTTTGATTCATACACATTGACAATGAATCAAATCAATAAGTCTCATACAAACTCATACGAACTATAATTCTTTTGATTGTGTAAAGCTGCTTTGCGACAATGTCAATCGTTAAAAGCACTATACAAATAAAATTGAATCTAATTAAACTGAACTGAACTTTACATTCATCTCACATGTGCTGCTTCTATCTTCACTCTATAACCTCAGATGTTTCCTACCCAGGGCTTCCCCCTAGTGGTGTTCAACAGCAGTGGTGCTTACAGACTTAGTTTGACTTTCATAAACCATTTGTGTCTCACGTCATACTTAGTTAGTATTCACGTGTCAGACGCTTGTTTGGTGTGATTATATGCCTGATTTGTGTATGTATTATTGTTTTTTGAGTAAATTTTAAGTCTTTTTTTTCCTCTAATTTATTTCTGTCCAATTCCTGCCCATCACTACATTAAGGCTACTACTACCACTCAGTTGGGAAGGCCGAAGACTATCACGTGTTTCCTCCGAACCTTGTGACGCCAGCCAATCTCATCTTTTTGATGCGGGGAGGCATAATACACTTGGAGGACAGCGCTATCCCCACCCTCCGCAAACGCGAGCTAACAGGCGCCAACAGAGCGCGGCCAATCAGCCCTCTCTAGACATCTGACTGCAAGAGGTTACAGCATCACCCAGGAATCGAACTCGCAATCTCCGAATGATAGGGCAAGCACTTTACGACTGCGCCACTTGGTCTTAAATCTATTGTCTTTAGTGTGCTTGGTTTTATGCTACACTAAGGCTTGTAGGAGCTTAAGTTAATGCTACGCTGTCTTAACCTTACAAGCCATGTTGCTCAACCAGATGTTTTTGGTCAGATCAGATTTTCATGTCATGACGGTTTCACATTCGTAATTACTCATGATTTTTATCTGACTCTAATATGAATGTGTCTGTCCTCTGAAGCGGCATGTGTGCACATAGTGATATGTCTTAGCTCGTGCCTTCAGAGTTAAAACATGGCATATTTGTTTGAGTGCTCGTTCATTTCAAACAATGGATGTTATATTAGCAAAAAACATACTTGGGGTCTTTCTCTGGAGGACAGCGTGCAGTCAGTTGGACGTATTTGTTGAGGTCCAGAGTAAGGGAGTATCTGATCTATGACTGCATACGGAACTGATGAAAAACATCAGATTTGTGCGTGTAGACTGCACCAAAGTAAGTCACTTCAGGCTGCTGATGTGAACGCAGTCTTTGGGATTTTTCCAGTTTCAGTGTCGGATGAAGAGACATCTGTGCTTAAATCCAGCCCCCTTACATTTATTACACACAAGATGAGTCTGCTGAGATTGTCCAGATCAGACAGACTGAAAGATTAGTCTCTGCAGTTCAGTCGGATAACAGCGAGAGTTGATCAAATGCATATCCGAGTGTACGTTCTGGATCAGAAAAAAAAACGGTTAACACGTTCATAACAAAGCGAGAGCTTATGATGGAGCTAACATTCTATTAAGCCAATAAAAGAATAATGTTTTATTGATCTTTAATTCTGTCTGTGTCAATTTACATTAATGACTCCAATAACAACGTTAATTAATGTGTCGTCTCCGTCACACAGGTGACCAGGGTCATGTGATTACAGCTCCTCTGTCATTAGTGGAGTTATCTCTCTATTTTCTTTCATGTAATGATCAGTCAGAGCAGCACACACACACACACACACACACACACACCTGCAGCTCGCTCAACCACTGGTCCACATTTCACTCTTAGAAGCTGGAGGGGAACAAAAAAACATCAAAGAGGCACGGCCCAAAGATAACACAGAGAAAAAGAGAGGGTCAGTCTATCTGATCCACACACACACACACACACACACACACACACACACACACACACACAGGGAATGTGCATATTATGCCGGGAAACCACCTGATTCAGGTCATAAAGGTGTAATAAAACTAATCAGGAAGTAACTAGGTGTTATAGTGTGTGTTTTTCTGCAGTTGCATGAGTTAGAATAAACTATAATAAGACTTTAATACCAAATAAAGTCATTTATAAAAGTGTAATAAAGCATTAGAGTGGAAGGTTTGGTTTATAGAGGTGTTATATATGACAGAATGATCTGATACATTTGTAGAGCAGCTAGTAGAGGTAGGGTAACACTGTGTGTGTGTGTGTGTGTGTGTGTGTGTGTGTGTGTGTGTGTGTGTGTGTGTGTGTTACTTCAGGTGTGATAAACGAGTCAAACACCTGATTCTGTTTGTTAAAGATGTAATAAAGGTGATTGATATCCACACCTGCGCTGTACTGAGTGTGTCATGATGCTAATTACCTGAGAAGACATCTCACAGACAGAGAGAGAGACAGAGAGAGAGACGGGGA